>PVLC010003955.1:0-90507 GCA_004027655.1 Graphiurus murinus | reverse complement strand
GAGCACACACTTTAGACACACACATGTGTGCAATCAGATGCATTCACACATGAGCACTGCATGCATAGGAGCACATGGATGTACACGTGAGCACACACTTTAGACACACACATGTGTGCAATCAGATGCATTCACACATGAGCACTGCATGCATAGGAGCACATGGATGTACACGTGAGCACACACTTTAGACACACACGCGTGCAATCTGAGGTGTTCACACAAGAGCACCGCATGCATAGGAGCACATGCATGTACACATGAACACACACTTGCATGTGTTTGCATATATCCACACACTCGTTTGCACACACACTCAACACACCACAAGCATGGCTGCATGCGGAGGGTGGCTCCCAGGGTCGGGACACTGGTGCCGGCTACTGCACTGCACCTTCTTCCAGAAGCTCTTTTTTTTTTCCTTTTGGATTGAATCCAAGGGCATTCTACCTCTGTGCTACTCCCTCAGCCCTGTTTTACTTTCTGAAACAAGGCTTCACTAAGTTGCTGAGGCTGGCCTCGAACCTGAGATCCTCCTGTCTCAGCCTCCAAGTATGGGGATTTCAGGCATGCACTACCACGCCCGGGTCTCCCAGAAGCTTCGATGAGAGCAGGCTCAGGAGGACGGAGGCTCTGCTCTGATTCCCAGAGCTCCTGGCATGCCACCACGGCTCGGGAGCACTGGTGGCTGGGCGGTGCCCGAGGCCTCCCTCCCTCCCCTCCACGTCGGTCCTGTCTCTGTGGCTCTTCCCATTTGAGCTGAGTGTGCGCCTCCCCAGTCCTGCACCTCCCCAGTCCTGCGCCTCCAGCGCCACGGCAGCGCGTGCTTCTCGAATCTATTCTTTCCGACACTTGGACTCGGTGGGAGCGCACCCGGTGCAGACCCTGGTCTCATTACTTTAGGGGACGCACGGCCCTTGCGGTGTGTGAGCTAATGTGTTGTGTTTATTCTGACGCGCCTGGGAGATAGAAACTGGCATCAGTCCTCTTTTATTTATGGAGGGAGGAGGTGGCACCTCTAGGGAGGAGGGAGTGTAGGGAGGACGGGGAACCCTGCAGCCCTGCGGGGCTCAGTGTGGGCCGCGTGGCTCCGTGTCCCCGCAGTCACTGGCTCCAGGAGGCCAGGGAGCCATCGCCCGGCCAGGAGCGGTGTCAGAGGACAGACGTCCGGGGCGAGACCTTCCAGGCAGCTCCGGGGAATGAGCCGCTCTGGCCTCCCTGATGTGGTCCCGTGGGCAGGGTCCACCACGGCAGCGAGCTGAGAAGGAGCTTGGCCACGTGGATCCCGAAGAGGGCGCCCCTTTTCCTCCGGAGGTGGCGGCTGGTGTGGCGCGGCCTTGGGCTTTCGGCTGGCCGGCACCAGGAGCCTCAGGAGCCACAGACGATCCTTTCTCACAGGTAGACCCATGACGCTGTACTTGGTGTCTGCCGAGGAGCCTCTTTCTGGACCCTAGATGACACCTGCTTGCTGTGTCCTCAGAGGACAGATGGGGACAAGGGAGCCCCCCAGCATTGGGATGAAGTAAGCGCCGCCTATCTGCACTCCGATGTGGGTGGCGTTATCCTCAGAGGACCCTGGGGAACAGAAGCAGAGGAGGGGACCCTTCTCTCCCCCTCTTGAGCTGAGCGGTCCTCCCCCTGCCTTCTGGCACTCTCAGCTCTTGGGCCGTGGTCTTTGCCCTGAAACGCACACCACTGGCTCTGGGATTCTCAGGCTTGAGTCCCTGTCCTTCAAGTGACCTCAAAGCCCTGGGGCCACCCCCTTGCTGGCCTTCACGCTGACTGGATAGGTCTGAGTAGAATGTGTGACAGGGAGCCGGTCCCTGTAAATAGGTCTCATAAACCGTCCGAGCCTGCCGGCTTCGGCTCACAGAAAGGCAGCATTCTTAGGGCTCTACGCTGACCCCCGGGTGCGACCTGGTGTCCCTGGACAAAGCTACCATTTGCACGTTTATTGCTATATCTTGCTTGTGTGGTATGGCAATGAGCGTGCATGGTTAGGTCACTCTGCGTAAGTGTGGCTCTCACTCCATTCCTGATAGAACAAAGCAGTTCCTGAAGCCCGTGCAAGGGCGAGGGAAGGCAGGGAGGCGGCTAGTTCCTGCAGAGTGCACCCTTCCACCCACGCCCTAAGACAGCTCTCCCAGCCCGAGGGCAGGAGGGCAGGGGGCTCCGCCGGTGTCGCCTTCTCGCTCCTGCGCCTGCGCTTCCCTCTCCTCATGGTGGCATTGCCCACGATGCCTCCGGTTTTCAGTGCAGCGCACACGTCTCCTCCGGCCCACACCTGTCAGCTGCCGTGGGTGCCTGGGGCCCCTGCACAACAGAACCCACCCACTGTCCGCGTGCCCAGCCTCCTCTTTCTCCTTGCACTTGTGTTTAATAAGCTTATATTCTGGAACAATTTCAGGTCTCCAGCCAGGCAGCTTGGTCCCTGTCTGGGCCACAGAGGCTGAACAGCTGGGGGTCAGAAGAGCAGGCTTGTGGGAGTGCTTCCTTTGCAGGGGCAGGGCGGGTGGACGCAGGTACCTGCGGCAGCTGCTGGCCTCAGCCTCTGTCCCCACACTGCTGTCACCAAGGCCCGAGCTCCAGAGGCTTCACCTAGCCAGGGTGACTTTCTCTCTAGCCCCTCAGCCTGGGTCGGGGCTCCGCTCTCAAGTGGTGACTCAGTTTCCCTCCGCTTTTGCCAGTGGTCATCCCCGCCTCCGTCTCCAGCTCTCCGCAGCAGGACACAGGAGCTCCACACTCGCAAGGCTCGGCGTTGGCCAGGAGTGAGTGACTTCTTCTCATGGCCCACAGTGGGACTCATCAGAAGGGCCTGGGCACGTCGGGGACATGATGGATGGGTGTCCCGCTCTGTCACTGAGGGAGTGCCGGGCTTCAGTGGGGAGTGGAGGCTGCAGGAGGCTCCCTGGACACCCCATCTGTAGGGAGGCAAATCGCTTTTCAGGGTTCCGGGGGGGGGTGGCAGGACCCTGGGCCCCACTCTGCTCTTAGAGGCTCAGGTGATGTGGGAATCCCAGGCTGCTGGAGATCAGCTCAGCGCGGGCTGCACGGCCAGGCTCGGAGGTCGCCTTGAAATGCCCACAGACGCAATTTGCAAAGTCACAGAACTCATGCTTGGCTTTATTGTTGGAGCAGAGGCTGGTGGCCCTGACATCGATAAGCTGTCATCTGCCTCTGGAGACACAGGGCCGAGGACCATGGGTCTCACGGGCAGGACAAACCTGGCGTCACTGGGCCCCAAAGGAGACATGCCAGCAGGACCCTCCATGCCCTTCCAGTTCCCGCAGGTGCTCGTGCCCAGCTGGGTTGGGCGACGTCCACCCGGCCACCTGCGGGATGTTGGCCCTGTCCTTGGTGGTCAGCTGGTTTGCAGGTCTGCAGGGTTGGACCTGTTTCTGGTTCCTGGCAGCCAGATCTGCTGCTGAGCATTTTGCTGCTACATTCTCCCCCTGTTGAGCAGAACCATGCTCCCGGGAATCTCTGCTCTCTGCACTGACCTCTGCAGCTAGCTGCACAGAGTCCATCCAATCCCTCTTCTTCAGGGCTGCCCTTTGGGGAGAGATGGCGCGTTGAAGCCTATCATCCTGAGAAGGCCTGTCGCTGGGTCTTCAGAGGATGTGACTCGTTGATGCTGCGAGGGCCGAGTCTGGGTTCATCTACACCAGCGTTGCGCCTTCTCTCTCCCTGGGAGGTCCCCGGGAGTGTGACATTAGAGGGACACCTCATATCCTGCCCCAGTCCACGCAGAGCTATGTCAGGCACTACCCGCAGCCTCAGCCCTGCATCTCTCTTGGAAGGATACCCCAGAAAAGCAGAGGACGGATTTACTCTGGGGCTCCCAGCCTCCCCCACACCAGCAAAGACAGAGACCCCCCCCCAAGCCTCCCCATCCATCATCTGACCTCGTTACTAGGGTAACACCCTGTCTCCCCAGTTGGAAGTCACTGCTCTGACCTCTGGGCTCGTTGGTGAACAGCAATCCTAAAACCAGTGTTGGAATTCATGCCTGATAGGTGGTCTGACCAGGGTGGGGTTGACCAGAGCTCCTGGGCTTCAGCCCAGAACTTCCCAGGGGCTCAGAGAACACCGTCTGCATCCTTCGTCATGTCTCCGGTGGGCAGGATGAGCGAGAAGCAAGCAGTGGCTGGCTCGGCCCCTTCCAGCCCTCCCCCCACCTCTCCTGGTTCCCCTCTTGTGTCCACTCGGGCAGGTAGGGCTGGCGCCCACCTCCTCAACTCACTTGACTCGGAAGCCTGCGAGTTCTTTAGACCATGCACCGCCCTCTGCCTCTGCATGGCGACTCTCCAGCGACAGGGAGGCCCCCACAGCATGGCTTCTCTTTACTCTGCTTTTTCTTTCTAATAGTGTGGTTATTGTGCAAAACCTTAAAGTGCAGCCCAACAGCAGAAAACGTAAATGCTGCTCCTGGTGCTGCTTGCCGATGGACTCTTGCCTTTCGCATCTTTCTGTCTTTCTCTGTCCCACTGGTTGGTGTCCAAGGGCTCCAGACTCAGCTGTGCAATGTCCTGAATTTTTGCTGAGGTCTCCGCTGGGGGATCCTATCCTGCCTGGTCTTGGTGAGCTATACCCTGCGCCTTTTCAGGAGCTCTTCTTCTTACGATTTTAGACCTAAGATGTTCCCTGCTAAGTCTGATCTTCCTTGCTGGGAGGCATCAGGAGGAGCCTCCCCGGCCCCTTATGTCTGGGCAGGACCACGTGCCCAGCTCTGCTCCTGCAGCTGTGAGCAGAAGCGACAGGCACCGCTCCTGGGCCGAGCACCCGATTGTCAGAACAAGACGGCGGAGCTCTCTGTGCACCCTCCAGAATGGTGACTGTCACATTTGCGATGGTGGCTGCTCATCAGCCTGGGGCCCTCAGTGACCCACAACGGGAGCTCAATGCATGAGCATAAAGCGAACCTCAGTCAGAGGCAGAGATGCAGGGCTGCTTGTTTCTCTGCCTTTCTGACTGCTACAGAGGGAAGCTTGGGGAGTAGTGAAGGCCCAGAGCCCCAGGGCATGGGGGCTGGGCAGCAGCAGAGCCAAGTTTCCAGACCTGATGTAAGAACTGAGGGGCTGCTGGCCCTGAGCTGACAGATGCACCCTTGGACAGGCTGGAGTGGTGGCTGGGCTACAGAGGGTTAAAGAAAGATGGAGAAGTCAGGCGGCTTGTGCAGAAGACCCTGCCCAGGAAGCCGGGGTCCCTGGAGGGAGGCAGCTGTCCAAGCCCAGGCAGGGTGACTGTGCAGCTCTGCACCTGCTCTTGGCAGCAAACATGTCTTCCACTCAGTCGGAGTGTGGCTAGTGCAGAGGAGTGAGACTCCGCATGGGGAAATGCAACCTTGTAGCTTCTACCTTGAGTATTTTGCCTTAGCAACTGTGTGTGTGGGGGGGGGTATATGTATATGTCTTATGTCTCTATGTCGGTGTCTTATGTCTATGTGTATGTCTCATGTCTATGTCTATGTCTTGTCTGTATCTTCTGTCTTCTGTCTACATCTCTGTGTCTATGTCTCTGTCTTATGTCTATGTCTATCTCTTATGTCTTATGCTTTATGTCTACATCTTATGTCTCTATATATGTCTCTATGTCTTATATCTATATCTTATGTCTCTATATATAGCTATGTCTATGTCTATGTCTTATGTTTTGTCTGTGACTCATGCGTATGTCATGTCTATCTCTGTGCCTATGTTTCATGTCTATGTCTGTCTTATGTGTACATCTATGTTTATGTCTTACGCCTATATCTGTCATGTGTCTATGTTCTGTGTCTTATGTTTATGTTCTGTGTCTTCCTCTGTCTATATCTATGACTTATTTCTATGTTTAAGTTTTATGTCTGTCTCTTTATGTATTTGTCTATGTCTATTACTTATGTCTATGTCTATATCTTATGTCTATGCCTATGTTTTTCTATGTCTATGTCTTATATTCACGTCTATGTTCATGTATTTGTCTATGTCGTATTTATGTCTATGTCTTATTTCTATGCCTATGTCCATGAGTATGTCTATGTCTATATCTTACGTCTATGTATTTCTGTGTCTATCTCTTTGTCTTATGTCTATGTCTATGTTTAAGTCTTATGTCTATGTCTATATCATGTTTATGTCTATGTCTACATCCATGTCTTATGTCTATGTCTATATCATGTTTATGTCTATGTCTACATCCATGTCTTATGTCTATGTCAACATCTTGAGTCTTATGTCTAAGTCTCATGTCTATGTCTTATTCTGCATCGTATGTCTATGTCTATATCATGTTTATGTCTATGTCTACATCCATGTCTTATGTCTATGTCAACATCTTGAGTCTTATGTCTAAGTCTCATGTCTATGTCTTATTCTGCATCGTATGTCTATGTCTATTTCTCATGTCTATTTCTATGTCTTCTATCTATGTCTATATATGTCTATCTGAATCAAGATGTTTGAGGGTTGAGCTCCTGGCACCCAGAACTGCTTTTGATTCTCTTTTGTTTCCATGCTACAGGTCAGTGGGCTTCCTCAAAACACTCAGTCATCAAAATCCAACTGAGCGTGGTTTCTCCTCCACAGTGACTCCTCAGAGGGCTTCTTGAATCAGTCTCCCTACTCCAAAGTCCCCTACTTTTCAACTCAGTCCTTCCTCTCTCTCTCTCTCTCTCTCTCTCTCTCTCTCTCTCTCTCTCTCTCTCTCTCACACACACACACACACACACACACACACACACACACTGTTCCTATGTTCCTAGCTTCTTTCCAGATTGGAAATCCCTTCCAGAAACTGTTACCATGACCGCCGAATCTTGTTGCTCATGTGGCTCTGCTCTGGTTTGGAGGTGCTCTGTCCACACCCGCATTCATGCTCTAATTTGACAGAACTGGGAATCGAATTCGATTCCTAGTGTTAACCAACTGAAGGACAAAGCATAGCTGTGACTACATTCCAATTATACTAGTCAAAGGGGGAGGTATTGACTGAGCCTGAATCCCTGTTTTTAAGCGTGGATTTCCTTCAAGCTGAGGAAATCCAGATGCAGCTGCATTCTTGTTCCTGAACCTAATAACCCGACAGCAGCAAAGCACTTCCCAGGCGGTCATCAGTCCCAGGCCTGGCTGTTTACTCGGAGGCTGCATTAACTCATCGGCTAATTGCTTCTCCCGGACGGGGCTGTTAGGCAGGCCTGGGCTGCGGTGGCGCCTTGCAATTAACATTTTGTTCTCTGAAATGCTGCCAAGCACAGAGCTCTGGAAACGCCTGTGCCAGAGCACTCAACGCAAATTCTCATGCTGTCGTGTTGGACTCGGTGTTGGGATGGTTCAGGCTCTCGGTCGGCCCAGCAGCTGGAAGGCCAGGAATGCGCAGCTTTTACACGTGTACCCAAAGCAGATGACGATTAATCCTGTCCAGTCCCCGAGCTGGGGGGATCGCCAGTGTGGCATATGTGCACGCCATGTGTTCCTCAGGCTGCGTGGAGGTGTGGCCACAGGATGGTGAGGGGCCCATCTCCCTCCTGGGAGCCGGAGACCTTGGAGGATGCATGGCCCTTGGAGGATGCATGGTCCCTGGAGGACGCATGGCCTCTGGAGGATGCATGGTGCTGGCTTTCCACCAGACCCTCAGGCTTCCCAGAGTTGTGAGGCTCTGCCCCGCCAGGCCTCTTCCCCTGTCACCAGGCCCACCTTTCACAATGGCTTTGGTGATCTCACAGGAGTTGTCCCCTGCCCAATCTCAGCCTTCCCTGCGCCCCTGTGGCCATTTCCATACCAAGCACCCAAGCTCACCTTCCCTTGGAAGCGCCCTGCAACTTCACATGATAGCCACGGTGGACCTGCCCCACCTGAGCACAGGGGGCTGCGTGGAGAGCGGTGCTGCAAGGTCGCCAGCAGGGGGCAGTGTGTGTGACCCCCAGGTCTGAGGACCAGTGCAGGGCATGACACCAGACGGGCATCACCCAATCCCCCTGGATGTGACCAGGACGGTGGGACTAACAGCGAGATTCTCACTTTGCACATGGGGAATCTGAGGGTCTGAGAGTTTTGGAGACTCATCCAAGGTCACCAGACTCACGAGAGGCAGCCAGGGTCCTGCTGTGCAGACTCAGCTTCACTAACCTCCCGGATCACTGTGAGAACCTGGTGCTGGAGGAGAAACTGAGGCTCAGAGAGGAATGGTTGAGACCTCGCCTGGCAAAGGCTAGTCCCTGGGGCTCTGTAGAACACGTCTCCTGCCCTCTGCAGTGGGCAGACTGCTGGGGCCTGAGCCCCCCACCCAGGAAGAGGCCCCGGCTCCACCCTGCTCTCACCTGCAGGTCGGAAGCAGCTTCTCACGCGGGTGGCGGATGCCCTGAGCCATCTGGGCTGCCTGCAGCGCTGGGTGAGACTGTGCAGGCACCTGCCTTCCACACGGGAGCTGGAGCTTGAGAGTTGTAAAGAGGAGACATGCCGGACAGAGCGGGGTTTGCCGGGTGGGGTCTGTCCAGGTTGTGAAGGACCTTCCCGTAACGTGCCTCATTTCACCTTTGGCAGCCAGAGGAGGGGCTCTGAGCCTGCTCCTGCTTCACCGAGGTAACCCCGGGTTCCGATGCCTGGAGCAGGGGCACTCTTGGATGTAGTGGTCATTACCGGCCACCCAAGCACTTTGCTCTTCTAACGTCAGGACTGGCAGGACAGGAGCTGTCCAGGTGCTGATCACGCTCCGATTCCTGTTGCCCCTGGCAAGGATGCCATCTCCGCGCCCGCTGTGGTCAGGCTACTCTGAGCCCTCTTGGCCAGCCTGGACTTTGGCTCAGTGTTAGACAGTGTGTCTCTAAACCAGTTCAGGGACAGTTCCTCCGCCATGGGCACCAAATCAAGGTCCTCGTCCCCCTGATATCTCAGTCCGTGGCCTGCCTTCGGCAAGAACCCTGTTGGCCTGGTGTGGCAAGTATGTGCCCCCTGCCTTTGGACTCTAGCGGGGTCCTCTTAGTAATCTCCCATCCACGCAGCCTCTGCCTGCTCACCGGCTACGGATGCCTGGCTGTCTCGGCCCGATTCGGAGCTGCGCTCGGGCGCCCTCTTCGTGGACCAATCTTGGGCCCTGCTGGTGCAGCTCTGAATGAACCCCCCCTGCTTTGACAAGCATCCTGCAGGCTCTTTTCTTTGACACCTTCGTCATTTGCATTTCACCAGGGCATCTGCTCTGCAGCCAGGAGGAGTGGTGAGGGGTGGTCCCAGGCGAGGTGGCCCTCCTCTGCAGGCAGGGGAGCACTGCCCCAACCTGTCCAGGATGCGCTGGTGGCCCTGGTCATTCACTCACGATTGCACTCAGCACTGCCCACCCCCACCCTGGTGGCCCCTGGGCTGGGCACCAGGTGGTTCCCCTTCCTTCCCTTCTCCTCCCTACAGAATGGGCACCCACACCTTGAGGATAAGCAGCCAGCATCCTGCTGCGAGAGCTGGCAGAAGCCTCTCTCTCATCCCTTCCCGATGATATCATGCAAAGTCTTTGCATAAGTTTCCCCAACAGACAGTGACATTTTTCCAAACAGCCCATTTCCCAAGCACCTGCTCCTGGACTCCCGAGCTGGCTCACACTGGGCAGAGTGGACAAGAGGCTCGTTGCCCCCGCTCCTGCTGCCAGGGGCCAGCCTGGGACTCTCCAGCCCAGCCATGGGTGGACACCCGGGGCCCAGGACATCAGCTTCTGCCTCCTACCGTCCTCCCTTACCCCTCTGGAGGCTGTCGCATGCCCTTCCTTGGGCACCCCGACTCAGCAGAAGAAGCACAGAGCAGCCTGCCCAAAACTGACACCCACCCCTGAGACTGGCCAGTGTGACAGGTCTCTAGCTGATGGAGATGGTGGTGTCTTAAAAAAGAGACAGTAGCTCCTCGGAGCAACCGTTTGCCTACGGGGAAACAACCTGTAAGCTGTGATTTCAGGCCAGTGGCCTGGCATCTTTGAAGCAGATCCAGTTGGCTCGGGGGGTGGGAATCGACATGCCATCAAGATGGAGATGTGGTGCAGGGAGTGACACCTGGAAGACATCGGGGAGATAGCTCAGAGTCCAAGTGGAAAAGTAAGGAAGCCCACAGCTGCGGGCCACAGAGCCTTTCTTAACCCTATCCCCAGCCCTCTTCCAATGTTACATTTTCCTCTGGCTTGTTGGAAAATGAGACATCTTCTGCCTATTATGTCCTGAAAGCACGCACATTCGGGAGAGCATTTGAGGCTGCCGGGATGAAGACAGGCAGGGCTGTCCCACCGAAGCCTTCCCCTGCAGGCCTGGGTCCCCGATTCTAGTGGCCGAGGAGCACGGGGCCTGTGTGCATAGCTGTTCATCTTTGCCCTGTCGCCGGGCCTCGGGGCATGAGGCCACACAGCAGACCCCAGGTGCCCCCAGCCTGTGAGAGGACCAGCCCAGGGCTCTCTGAGGGTGCTGGCTCTGGGAGGTTCTGTGGACACTAAGCATTCCCAGTCCTCCAGCGACTTGGAGATGGCGATGACAATGCGCTTTCTCCAATGCACTTTCTCAAGGGAGGAGGGGACAGTCATGGGAGGCCGCAGGGGGGTTGACTGCACGGTCCATCAGGGGCATGGAGGAGAAATGCACCTCCACGTGCCATCCCTGACTACTCCTGTGGCTCCATCCCATTGTCATGGAGAAGCAGCCGCCACCTCCCGCAGTGCCTCTGAGGACCCACCGTGGTCAGAGAGGCTCCCTGGAGGTTTCCATGGAGGGCGAGGGCTTTGGTAGGAGATGCAGTTGCTATGGTGACGGTGCAGGAGAACAGGCCGCAGGCAAGGCTGAGCCCAGGGCTGGAGGATGGACACATGGTCTGGCTTCTTCCCTGAAGACTCCCAGGGAAACGCAAGACCGGGGTTCTTCAGTTCTTCTCTCCGGCACAGCCCGCGGGGGCCCTGAGTCCTCGCAGAATGTCTCAGGCACTGACTCAGCGGTACAGCCTGTTCTGGGAAAGAACTGACTCTGGGTCTGAACTGCCTGGTGACCATATTCATTCTGCCGTCAGGAAGCTGCCCCACTGGGAATCCAAAGGTGGCCTGTATTAGTCAAGTGTTCTCCAGAGGAGAAAATGCATGGTATACTTAAACTATTCTGAGTATGTTTTCCTTTTTATTTGTATTTTAGAATCAACTTGTAAATTTCTACAGAATATTCTTCTTGGAATTTCATTGGGATTGATGTTTAACCTATCGATATAGTTGGGTGGACACTAACATCTCTATAAACAATGAGTCTTCCAATTGGCGAATATGACAAATTTCCCCTTTTTTAAAAATGATCTTTCATTTTTATTTATTTTTGTTTTCTTCCATTGTAATTTGTGTCATTTTTTTTTATTATAGTGGTTGTGTTAGTCAGCTTTCCATTACTGTTAGAAACCACCTGAGATAATAAAGTTATAAAGAGAAAAGGTTTATAGTTTTGGAGGCATCTGTCCTTGGTTGATTGGACCCATCGCTTTTGGACTCGTGGCAAATGACACATCATGGTGGGAATGTGTGGTCCAGCAAAACTTCTTACTTCATGGCAGTGATAAGCAGGAAAAAGAGATGAGAAAGAGGAAGATGCAGGGTCCCAGGATCCTTTTCAAGGGCTTACATCTAATAATCTGAAGATCTTCCTCACCCCAGGCTCTGTTTCTCAGGGATGCACCACCTCCCAGGAGCACCATGCTGGAGACCCAGACTTTAACAGCGGGCCTGTGAAGGACACTACAGACCGGAGCTACACAGTAGCAGTCTTGCGTCTCTCCTCTTAAGTTCATTCCTAAGTGTGTTGTTTTTAATGCAATTTTAAATATCAATAGTTCATAAATTTTTCTTTAGTTTCTAAATTTCTCTCTCTCTCTCTCTCTCTCTCTCTCTGTATATATATATATATATATATATATATATATATAAATTTTTAAAATCATTTTTATTTATTTTTGTTTTCTTTCATTGTAATTTATGTTATTTTTTATTATAGTGGTTGTGTTAGCTTTCCATTACTGTCAGAAATATATATGTGTGTGTGTGTGTATGTGTTATATATATATATATATATATATATATATATATAGAGAGAGAGAGAGAGAGAGAGAGAGAGAGAAAGAGAGAGAGAGAGAGAGAGACAGAGACAGAGACAGAGACAGAGACAGAGAGAGACAGAAACAGAGAGAGACAGAGACAGAGAGAGACAGACAGAGAGAGACAGAGAGAGACACAGAGAGAGAGACAGAGAGAGACAGAGAGAGAGAAAAGTGCAATTGAATATACTTATAAACATACCCTGTGAAGTTGCTGGGTTTTTCTGCTTGTCTTGTAAGAGTTGTGATTGCTTTGGTTGATTTTTAACTTGTTGGTGCATTATTGTTACATATCTGTGAGGATCTGGCCTTCTAAGATGTCTGCTAAGGATTTTCTAATCCATGTTCCTTAGGAATACTGGTCCCTCGCTTTATTTCTTGATAGCATTTTCAGCAGGTGTGAGGATCAGAGCTTTGATGGCCTTGCACATTGAAGTGGGAAGTGTTTTCTTCTGCTTTATTTTTTGAGGGTCTCTGTACAATTGGCTTTTTTTCCCCTTATAACCCCCACCAAGTTTTCATTTCTTGTGCTAGTTCTGTGCAGTTTCTTTCATGAATTCTCTACTTTAGCCAACTTGTAACTTTGTGACATAAAATTGTTGATAATGTTATCACTGCATACTTGATGAATAATGTGTGTTTTCTAACCTTTCTTTCATCAGTTTATCTAGAAGTCTATCAACTATACTAATCTTTTTAAGTAACCACGTCTGACTTCATTCATTATTTGTTTTCAATTACATCAATTTCTCTTGACATTTTTATTATTTTCTTACTTCTACTTCCTGGGGTTTAATTTGCTTCTACCTGTAACTCCTTACTGTAGAATTATATATAATTGAATTCATACATTTCTTATTTTGAAACCTATAAATTTGCTTCTAAGTCCTAATTAGCTGTATGCCCCCCCCAGTTTTGATATATTTGCATTAATCATTTAGTTTAACTTTTTTTCTAATACTCTTTGTGATTTCCCTCTCAGACCCATGAATTATTTAGAAGTTAGTTGCTAATTTCCAAATACATTGGTGTTTTACATAACAATTTTGTTATTGATTTCTACTTAACTTGCTGAGGTTAGAAATAATAATAGCGTGAGTCAGTCCTCTGAACATGACTGATCTTTCCGGGCTCAGCCGGTGCTGAGTTTGGTGCTTGCCTTGTGGGTATTCTACAGCTTGGGCTATGCTGTTCCATAAATGCCAACTGTTTTATGTGGGCAAATAGTACAAGGGAATCTTCTTTACCTTAATAATTTTATTATTAAAATTTTTACACACACGACCTATTAATTGTCAAGGGAGGACTGATAAAATTGCCCACTGCAATTGTAGCCTTATTTTCTCTTTTAGATCTATTGCTATTTTCTTCAAGAATTTGAAGCCTCATCTTGGTCTCTGTCTCTGGTGCATGCACATTGGAGATTACTATGTTTTGAATGGATTCATCCTTTTCTCATCCCCTTCTTTTTAATCTGGAGCTACTTGTCCTAAATTCCTTTTCGATATTAACATGGCCATTGGTGTTTTTTATAGTGTATCTTTCATATGTTTTTACTTTAACTTATCTGCCTCTTTGTATTGAAACTGTATTTCCTATAAACAGCATATAATTGAATCTCATTTTTCATCCATTGAACGGATTCCACTCTGTCTCTGACTTTTAAGTGGAGCATTTAGTTCACTTATATTTAACATAAGACTTGGTTTGCTTTGTGTTAGTCTACTATCTTCTTTTTATATTCAGTGTATCCCATCTGTTCTTTTCCCTATTTTTCTGCCTTATTTCAGGAATAACCAAACATATTTTTTTGTGTGTGTAGTACTAGAGATGGAACCCAGGGGCATTCTACCTTTAAGCCACACTCCCAGCACTGTTTTATTGTTTGTATTTTTTGAAACAGGGCCTCACTAAGTTGCTGAAGCTGGCTGCAAACCTGCAATCCTCCTGTTTCAGCCTCCCAAATGCTGGGAGTACAAGCGTGCAGCACCACACTGGACATATTCTACTATTCTTTTTTCTCCTCTCTTGACTTAGTCTGTTTTTGCCTTATCAAAATACCATGTACAATAAAATGCACCAAGTTCTGGTGTATACTTGTACATTTAACTTTTCTTTCAACTAAAGACCCAGGCGTACCCTCTTCCCACCCCCCATGTCAGCCGTCAGCCTGGCTCTGCAGGGCAAGATTGCAGATGGAAATCACATTACTAGAATTTCGTTCCCATTTTATCACACAGCCTTGGTGCTTTGTATCTGCTTTCCCTCACTTAGCTCGATGGCGTTGAGACTCATCCACGCTAGGCCGCGCCGGCAAATAGTATTTATTTGATTCAGTTGCTGACTAGCGTTTCTTAGTTTGGATGTGCTACAACACGTTTGTGCCTAAATCAACATTTGGTTTCCTTTCAGTTTCTAGCTATTACGAATAAGGCTCAATGAATATTCATCCACAATTTCCGTGTGGCTCTATTTTCATTTTTCCTAGAAAACTACCTCGGGAGGGAGTGATCGGCTTTGCAGTGAGTGCAGAGCGAGCCTTCTCGCCCTTCTCGCTTGGCATTCCCACCAGCAACGCGTGGACATCACAGCTGTCCGAATCCACAGCAGAGCCGACCTTCAAACTGTGACCACTCCAGTGGGTGCTAAGTCGTGTCTTCTTATGGCTTTCATCTCCAGCCTAAGGATGTCAAACATCTTTCTTCATGCTTATTAACCCCATGCTTGTCTTCTCCAGTACCAGCTGTTCATTTGTTGCCCATTTCTTAAATTCTTTGTGTGTCTTCTTCTTATTGAGTGTGAGAGTTCGGCACATAATCTGGATACGAGTCTTTTATGTGTGCTTTTCTTATTTTCTCCCAGTCTGGGGTTTGCGTTTTCATGTGTGGATTGAAGAGTATACACATTTTGATATCATTGAGTATCAATTATTCCTTTTTAAAAACTTCATAGTTTAAGCTTCTAATATCTTAAGAAATTTCTGCTTAACCAAGGGCCCGTGAGAAGTTCTATTATCTTTCCTTAAGGGGTTAGTGTATTTGTCATTTCTATTTAGCTCTGTTATCCATTTCAAGTCAATTGCTGTATTTGGATGGAGGGAGGATCGTGGGTCATTGTGGATACACATTCTTTGCAGCACCAGTTGCTCAAATGTTGCCCATTCCCATCCAATTATCTTGGCAACTTTGTCAAAAATCCATTGGCCATGTTTCTCTGGGTCAGTTTTTAGACTTTTATTCAGTTCCGTATTTCTATATGTGTCTGTCTGTCTATCAGTACTTCCCTGTTGCTTTAAAATTAGTCTTGAAAGGAATTCTGTTAAACCCTGAAATTTGTTCTTCTTTTTCAAAGTTGTTTCGGCTCATACAGTTCCTTTTCGTTCCCCCATAAGCATTAGAATCAGCTTACTAATTTCTACAGAAAAAAAAAAATCCTATGGGGCTATTGGGATAGCAACTTAGGAATCTGCGTTCTTCCTGTCCATGGTCATGGTTCATCTCTCCACTTGCTTAGGTATTTGACGCAAGTGAATGACCACCCCTCGGTCCTCAGGTTCACCCCTCAGGGAACCTTGGAAGCTGACTATGTTGTCTTTCATAGAAAAATGAGGCTGTGATAAATCTCAAAGACTCCTGGGATGCAAAATTGTCCTGGATCATCAAAACAGACCCTAGCTAATGGAATAATTTGTTAAGACCTAAATATCAAGAATAAGAGAAAGGGATGAAAACATAGCTGTACAAAACAGCAGTGAAACACATAAAAATATAAGAGAGAAAAAGAGGAACAGAAGAACCGTGGGACAAACGGAAAACAAACGACAAAATGGCAGCAGTAAGTTCGTCCTTCTCAGTACTTTCTTTGAACGGACTACATGTCCCGTAAGAAGATACAGAGTGACTAAGTGGAAAATGAAGCAGGTTCCAAATGTGCACTGTCTCCAAGAAAGTCACTTGAGAGTCAAGACGTGCAGTGTCCTTGACTTCCCTAAATGTTCAGGGAATTTCATGCACGGGTAATCCAAAGGAAGCGGGGGTGGTGTTCTCACGTCAGGCATGGACTTTGCCTCAGAACTATCTCTAGGGGCCAAAAGAGGAGCTGCATAATGAGCAAAGGCTCCACTCAATAAGAAGACATACAATTGTAAACATACGTACGCCCAGTATCCGACTGGCCGAGTATAGACAGCAAATATTGACAGACCTGCAGGGAGAAATTGGCATCACTGAGATAATGCAGGAGACTAAAATACCCCACTTCCAGCAGCAGCTGGGACATGCAGATAGAAAACTAGAAAGAAACAGCAGGCTGGAGCACTGTAGACCAGATGAACCCAATTTCGGAAGAATACATATTCTTCTCGCTCACATACAGAATACTCTCCAAGGTCAAGAACATGTCAGGTGACAAAGCAATCTTAACAAATTAAAATTTAAAAGAAATCAAAAACATATCAAGTATCTCTCCAACCACAATGGAATAAGTCTTGGAATTAACAACAACAAAACAATGGGAAAATTCACAAACACACAGAAGCCACAGAGTCAAAGGAGAAGTCGAAAGAAGGAACAAATAAGAAATCCGGAGTCAAATAGAAATAAAACAAACTTACCAAAAAAACAACATTAAGAGGAGAGTGGATCACGATAAATACTTAATATTTGAAAAGAAAGAAATATGTCAAATAAACAAGCTAACTTGCACTCTAAGAAACTAGGAAAAGAAGAAAAGTAAAACAAAGTTACCAGAGGGAAGGAGATAACAAACATCAATAAATAAAAAAGAGAATAGAAAAAAACTATGAAAAATAGCAATAAAGCTGAGTTTTAAAAAGCACGAGCAAAACTGAAAAATCCTTAGATAGATGGGTGGATTTCTGCTAGTTTTGGTAATTTTTTACCTTCTACTCTCGTTCTTTGTTTGACTTCATTAAGGGTTATAAGTACAGATTTTTCTTTCTTTTTTTTTCTTTCTCTTACTTGTCACTTTATTATAGATATGCTATGTAAAAGAATGGTGGAGACTACATATTTCTCTGGTGGTTACTGTTTTACCTATTTTCTAGAAGATACAAAACCTTCCCTCTGTCTGGTGGTTAAGGCAAAGGACAGACTGTATTAGTCTCCTGTTGCTGCTATAACAAGTTGCCACAAACGCAGTGGCTGAAGACAACACCGATTCACTTTCTTACCATTTAGGAGGTCAGAAGTCTGAATGGGTGTCTCTTGGCTGAAGTCCAGTGTGCACCCGGCTGTGCCCTCTGCCCTGGGGGACTCTGGGGAATCCATGTTTGTGCCCAGTCCCTCTTCTGTTTTCCTGTGCTCTTGGTCTCCTTTCTGCGTCTTCCAAGCCAGCAGAGGCTGGTCCAACCATTGTCACCACATTCTGTCTCTTCTGCCTCCCTCTTCCACATTTAAGCCCTTTTGTGATTAGATTGGGCCACTCTTTAATCCTGGATGATCTCCCTATATTGAGGTCCTTAATTTAATCCTGTCTGCAAATGGGGTCTGGGGCCTAGGAGGTGGGCATGTTGGGGTCACCTTCTGCTGACCTCTCTGATGACGCAGGCGTGTCTCTGAGAGTCCAGATCCAGATGAGCTGGCGCTGCTCCCAATGTCATAGTCAGATATTGCGTCCATTGGCTTTGAGTCCCACCCGCAGCCTCCTCTGCCGGGTGCAGGTGGGGACTGGACTGCCAGTGCACATTCTGGTTTAGATCTTGTTTCTTCTGCAGATTCAGCTCTGGTAAGTCTGAAATTCCACCCACACAGGAATGTGTGGTTCTCCATACTTCTGATCTCCTTCTTGCTCCTTCTCCACTATGACCTTCCCTGTGAAACCCCGAGGGTATGAGGAAGGGGATTGCAGGTGATCAACCTGTGTAGGCTGGAGCGCCCTTCCAGACCCAGCCCTCCCCGCTGGCCCACACGACGTCCGAGGTGCGGTTGGTCTCCTCTCCTTCTCATCGTCCCTCCATCAGCCCACACCAGGCGCCTCCTCCAAGTCCTGGACATAGACCTCTCTCCACCTGTGGAGAGCTCGTTTCCTCTGGAATTCAGCTTTCCAACAGTGTCTCTCACCTTCTGAAACTGCCATTAAAAGTTGTCATTCTCCAGTACTTGGGAGGCTCAAATAGGAGGATTGCAGGTTCGAGGACAGCCTCAGCAAGTAGTGAGATTTTCATCAACCTGGCAAGACCCAGTTTTTCAAAATAAAAATAAAATATGGCTGGGGGTGTAGCTTGGAGGTAGAATGCCCCTGGGTTCAATCCCCAGTAACACACACACACACACACACACACACACACACGCACACACGCACACACGCACACACGCACACACGCACACGTTGTTCTTTTGTGTTCCTCTGTTGGGTGTTCGCTGTTAAACAATGGCTATCTAATTTGCTCTGGCTCAGCCTGCAGGAGCTGCTGTGGCTCAACAGGAAGGAACACGCAGGGCAGTCGGCTTCCCGGAGCACCCCCAGTGGACCAGGACTCCCGTGCCGTAGCTGGTTCCCCACTTTGGATTCCTCTGTTTCCTCCCTCTCCCCATCTCCACCCTCCCCACACAATGCAGACAGGATACCTCTGCCTAACGCGCCCCCGTGCCTCTGTGTCTACGTTTGTCCAAACAGCTGAGCACTGGGTTGGATCCTTTGACCGTCATGTCAGCCCACTCTCAGTTGCTGTAACAAAACACCTAAAGCTGGGCACTTGTAAAGAAAAGAAGGGTTACTTAGCTCACAGGGAGGCTGACAGTCGGAGGTCAGACAGCCAGTCCCCTTGTTCTCCTCTGCCCCGTGCCTCTGTCTATATCGAAGCAGAGCAGGCAGAGGAAGTCGCTGGGAGAGCTCGGGCAAGCAGAAGACCACAGGGCGGGGCAGGAAGCAGCGGGATTCTGGCCAGGCTTGCTCTGTTTATACAAACTTACTCCCAGGAGGAGTAACCAGGGTCCCCCAAGAATTAGTCCCTTCTGAGGGCTGTGACCTAATTACATTGCACTGGGCCCCACGACCTCAACAGGACCACACGGGGGCCAAGTTTCCTGCACATGAGCCTCTCTCGGACAGACCACATCCAAGCCGTAGCAACTTTGATGAAGATCGGCAGGCAAGTGGGGTGAGCAGCCGGGGAGTCTGCTCATGTAGCCATCTGTGAACAGGCGTCAAGTGACCCCCTGGCCCAGCGGAAGTGATGGAATGTGAGTGGACGCTCAGCCCCAGGGACGGCTGTGAAGGACGCCTGCCTGCCCTCGATTAGTGCCGTGTGACACAGGAGTCTGCGCCATTACCCACCAGTGTGGAAATGCGAAACTGACGGCTTTTAAAATATCACTGGGCTGGGCGCGGTGGTGCATGCCTGTAATACCGGTCCTTGGGAGGATGAGACAGGAGGATCGCAAATTTGAGGCCAGCCTCACCAACTTAGTGAGATCCTCAATAATTTAGCAAGACTCTGTTTTAAAATTAAAAACAATAAGCCGGGCGTGGTGGCGCACGCTTGTAATCCCAGCATTCGGGAGGCTGAGACCGGAGGATCCGGGTTCGCGGCCAGCCTCAGCTACCTAGTGAGGCACTCTGCAACTTAGTGAGACTCGGTTTCAAAATAAAGAATAAAAAATAGGGCTGGGGGCGTAGCTCAGAGGTAGAATGCCCCTGAGTTCAATCCCCGGTACCGCAAAAAAAAAAAAAAAAAAAAAACAATAAAGGGTCTGAGACTGTAGTTCAGAGGTAGAACACCCCTGGGTTCAATCCTCCGCACCATGAAAAAAACAACAAAAAAAAGGAAAAAAAAATACTGCTTCTCTTTGGCCTATAAGGACTGTTATCTGATGTCAAACAAGTAAAAATGCATTTAATTATAAAATCCGCAGTCAGTGCCCGCAGAGAGGGGTCTGTTGTCCATTCCGGTGGGTTTCTCCTAGCCCAGCTCTCCCTGTGTGTCATACATATGTTCATAGAATCGGGATGAGATGCTGTGTGTAGACCTGTGTCCTGTTTTTTCTTTTGACATTCTATTGTGAGACTAACGCTGGGCCTCAGGTTGCGTCGACTGTGGTTTAGCGACCATGCCATCCAGCACAACCTTGCGTTCCTTACGAGGAGAATTCTGAAGCCAGTTAGCTGCTGGTGTCACGTCCTATTTTCTCGTGGGCCAGTTGCTACCTCTTTATTTTTTGGTTCAGAGGATTGAACCCAGGGGCGGTCTTCCTCTAAATTACACTCCTAGCCCTTTTTATGTTTTTATTTTGAAATAGGGTCTCTCCAAGGTGCTGAGGCTGGCCTCGAACCTGCAATTTTCCTTCCTCAGCCTCCCAAGTACTGGGAATACAGGTGTGCACCACTGTGCCCCGCACTTGTTACTTCCTTGAAACACAGTTCCCTTGTTTCTAAAATGGAGTTAAATAATAACACCTGCTTTACCGTGCTGCTGGGAAGATCAAATAAGGTGCTGTGCAGGTGGTTTATAGAGTCAGGTAAGCGCTCACTCAGTAAAATGGTTTTCCATGTCATCCTGGGCCAGACACTGGACATATACTTTGGGGAAAAGCGACACTTTCCTTTTAGCTAGGACAAAAGTTAGAAAACAGGGAAGTGGAGCCGGGCATGGTGGTGCACGCTTGTAATCCCAGCATTTGGGAGGCTGAGACTGGAGGATCCGGGTTCGCGGCCAGCCTCAGCTACCTAGTGAGGCACTCCGCAACTTAGTGAGACCCTGTTTCAAAATAAAGAATTAGAAATAGAGCTGGGGGTATAGCTCGGAGGTAGAATGCCCCTGAGTTCAATCCCCAGTACTGGAAAAAAAAAAAAAAAAAAAAAAAAAAAAGAAAACAAGGAAGTGACACTTTTTTATTGGTAAGAGATGTGGAGAATAAAGACTCAGGTCTGGGAAGGTGGTCCTGGCCAGAGGGACAGAGCTTCTGCATTTTCCCGAATCCCACATTGAAAGAGTATGATTAGACAGCGAAGCCAGAGGGACCCTTATGAAATATGGCAAAGGCAGACCTAGTGGCTGAGACTCATGAACAGCATGGCCGGGACGTCTGGCCTGGGATGGCTTTATTAAGGGACCTAGGGAATCCTAAGTTCAGCTCAGTACCAAGTACTCTCTGTTCGTGGAGGTCTGAGGGTAGGACTGGCCTAGTTCCTTCTCAGGCACCAGAGATCAAGAAGCAGCCAAAACTCAGGAACCAATGAGAAGAAGGCTCTGCAGCCAAAGACGGTGTACTCTGCATCTCAGTAAACAGGAGGATCGCCAGTGACAAGTCTACCATGTGCCTTTGACTCCATCTACAATGGCATCAAAAGGGACTCACAGGCACCTGGTGGGCGACAGGTGGGGGAACGGCCCCCATCCACAGAGAGCCAGCTCTGGGTGCAGCCTCACCAGCAGGTGGTTCAGCTAAAAGGAGAAAACAAAGTAACAGCATTAGGTGAAAATCGCCATTTTGTATTTCCCAGTAAATTAGCGGATCTTAGTGTAGAGCATCAATAACAATGTAAAAAAAAAAAAAAAAAAAAAAAGCATGTCGACTAGACACTGCGTACCTACCTGCATCATTCTGCTTGCATCGTTGCTGTGACCAAAATATTTGTCAAGAATGATTCAGAGGAGGAAAGATTTATTTGGCTTTGGGTTTCAGAGGCAGGCTCATGGTCGGCTGACTCTAAGACCAAAACGTCATGGCGGCAGGGCATGATGGAGGCAGCTACTGAGCTCAGGCTCCTGGAAGTCACGGTGGGGTCAGGGACAGACACAGTTCTCAACACCACACCCCCAGGGACCCGCCTTCTCCAGCCATGCCCACCTCTGAGCCTTGCTGGGCCACAGCCATGCGCTCAACAGATGAGCCTTGTTAAGAACACTCTGGATCCAAACTCTAACGCCCCTCATGAAAAAGCCACCTCTGGGTGCACCAAAGTGGGGACTCTGAGTCTAAGGGCATCTCCAGGCCCGAAAGCTGAGGCAGCGACCGGCGCTCAGAGGACAGAGGAGAGCTCAGAACTGCACCATGACGGTGTTGTTGGCGCGGTCTGGATGGACGGCTCTCCAGATCCCATAACCTGGCTTTTACAGCGGACAGCTTGCAAAGAAAGGGAGGGGATTAGGAGTAAGCTGCTGATTAAAAGAGGAATAAAAATAATTGCTGCAAGTAAAAGAGAGGTTGGCTAAGACTAAGCTTCGGTGTCTGGGGACGCACATAAAGCCACAGCAAAATCCACGCGCCTGCTCTGAGCCGGGCAGCTGGCGAGTTTGCGTTTATCAGACTCCTGGTGAGCTGTTGCTCTCCCTCCCTTGTGGCCCATGATGGAAACACAGGGTCTAGCCTGGTGGAATGTAAGTAGCCCCCGTCCACCTCCTATCAGAGCCCAGGAGGGTTTCTGAAGCCTCCTGGGTCCTGCGCTCCTGCGCCCTGACCCCAGGCCCTTCTCATTAGGGTTTGGACAAACCCAGGAAGTCAGGCGCTCCTGGATTACACATCCAGAACCTACAAGTGGCCTCGCCCCCGACAGGAACACTGGCCACCACACCCCAGGGTCTCAGTCCCCTGAGAAATCTGTGGAATGAACATGCCTGGATTTCTGCACAGTCGCCCCTTGGGTGCAGGGCTGGCTGGATGTCCACAGCCCAGTGGTCCTCGGCTCTATTCCTCTGAGGAGGTTCCATTCTGGCTTCGGAGCGCTTGGTCCAAATGAATCAATCTCTGTTCCCAGGATGCGCCAGTCCTCTCTCCACTCTGGCCTTTTCCTTCTCTCAGCTAAGAACGGCTCCTCATGGCTCTGATGGCCCTGTTGCACTTCTGCTTACTTCTGGGTCCCCAGCAGGGCGGGAGCCTGGTTGAGCCATCCTTGAACACCGATGACGGGCGCACGGTTGGTGCTAGCGCTGAGTGAACAAATTGGTAGAGCCACGCGGGCACGTCCGGTGTGCAGCATCAGGACTGAGGGCTCGTCTTCCCCAGGTGCATCCTCTGAGAGACGCAGAGGCAGAGCCGGATGCTTGGGGAGAGAGACCCAGGCCCACGGCATGGGGGGCCCTCCACGTTACATAAAGAGGCACGGAGGTGGAGATTAAGAAGACAGACATGGGTGGAACTAGAAAACATTATCTAAGTGAGATTAGTCAGTCATAAAAAGTAAACAATCAGATGCTCTCCCTAATATGGGGAAGCTAGGGAGAAAATGGGGCATAGGAAGGACTCCAGACGAAGAAGGAGAAACCTTAGGTGAGCAAAGAAGTTGACTTAACTGAAGGTGATGGGGGGGGCACTCTAATGCACATGATGTACGTTCACAAACACATCAAAGGCAATCACTAAAATGAACTTGAGAAGGAGGGAGGGCGAGGGAGTGGATGGGAATTGGGGAAGGGTTAAATGAGAAATGTGTGCATGTATGCCTCTACCAGCTTACACCTAACAAAGATGTATGACTACAATGCACCAATTTAAAAAATTAAAAAAGAAGAGAGACTTGGACTGTGTGATGTGTGTGTGTGTGTGTGTGTGTGAGAGAGAGAGAGAGAGAGAGAGAGAGAGAGAGAGAGAGAGAGAGAGAGAGGAGGATGGGGAGGGAGGGAGAGGAGAGAAAGAGAGAGAGAGAGAGAGAAGGGGGTAAGGAGAGGAGAGGAGAGAGAGAGAACGTGAGAATGTCCCCACTAAAAACCCCACCTCTGAAAGTCTGCCATAGAGGGGATCATGAGCAGAAAGAAGACGGGAATGGGCTTCTGGGAAAGAAAGATCATGTCCTCAGCTCCATCTGGACTAGGACTTCTCCAGGAGAAGGACTCTCTAGAAGGCGAAGGGGGCTGGAGGCGCAAGGCTGTCCTAAGGACCAATGCCTGGATGGGTGCATCCTGAGCCCCCGCCCAGGGCGCTGGGATCTGGTGCTGCAGCTGGGCCCAGCAGCCATGCAGCTTACACACATGACAGCACAGGCTGGCTGAGAGGAGGAGTTCATTGATCGCCTGCTGCTTTACAGGGCATCAAACAACTGGCTGGAGTGTGTCTCTCCACAAATTGGCCAGATTTATGGCTGTTCTGACACTGAACAGTTTGAGGCTGGAACGCAAGGCCTGCCCAGTCCCAGAGAGTCTTCCGTATTCGGTGTCTTTCCCCGGCACCAGAGACTGGGGCTGGGTGTACTGCGCACTCCTGTGCAAATGCAGGAGGACCCCCGCTTCCCACAGGCGGGCCTGCCCCTAGGACCAGCCCTTTGATCCTCCGTGTGGGGAGACATTTGCAGCAGGGTCCTGGTCCCCTGGAGCATGGCAGGAAGCCCCTCCTCCTCCCTCAGCATCTTCCTGGGATCCACTTGTACTTTATTTTGCAGTAAGTTCACCCTTGATTTGCTGCCCCGAGGTTCTGAGTCGTACAGAAATGAAAGAATAAAAGCCCATTTAGTATTGTTCATCGCAGCCCTTGAGTTCAGCAAGTGACGCACATGCATGCCTTCCCAACCGCTGTTCCTAGGTCAAGCTACACAAAGGCCTTGTTGATGCGTTCTGCGAAGGGGGCTGGTGAGCTGGCTGTGCTTTCCATGCATACATATTCATGCGGAGCAGAGAGACAAAGGAACCGAGGTTCAGCTACAGGGCACGCTTGTACCCAGCCCTGGGCACCCTGGAATCTGCAGAAGTGCCTGTTGGAGCCACATGGCAGACCAGAGCCTCCCCGGGGTTCACAGGGGCCTGAGGCCCCTTCCATCCACCGTCAGAGCAGGGCTGCTTGCCAGACGGGACCTTTGTTGAGAGGGAGGCCTGGGGTTCAGCTTCGAGCTGTTGGGGAAGAGAAGGACTCTGGTCAATGCAACTCCCCCATGGGCTGTCAAGAAGGAACTCGAAGGCTGAGTAAAATTCCACGGTGTACCTGTCCCACAGTTTTGTAATCCATTCATCTGTTGATGGACAGCTTGGCTGGTTCCATATTTTGGCAATTGTGAATTGTGCAGCTATAAGCATAGATACACATGCATCGGTCTGTTAGTTTGGTTTCCGTTCTTTTGGGTAGATACCCAGAAGTGGCATTGCTGGGTCATATGGTAGGTTCATTCCCATTCGTCTGAGGATCCTCCATACTGTTTTCCAAAGTGGTTGCACTAATCTGCAATCCCACCAGTAATGTATTAGGGTTCCCACTTCTCCACACCCTCGCCAGCATTTGTTGTTGTTTGTGTTTCTAATGATTGAGAAGAACAAAATCATGTCATTTACAGGGAAATGAACGGAACTGAAGAACATTATGTTAAGTGAAATTAGTCACAAAAAGTAAAAAATCATATGCTCTCCTTAATATGCGGAAGCTAGGGAGAAAGTGGGGCATAAGAGGAACTCTAGACGAAGAAGGAGAAACCTTACATAAGTGAGGAAGGTGACTTAACTGAAGGTGATGGGGTAGGGGGACACCCTAATGCCCATGATGTACTTTCACAAACATATCAAAGTCAATCACTAAACTGAACTTGAGAAGGAGGAAGGAGGAGGGAATGGGGTGGCAATTGGGGAAGGGTTAAATGAGACATGTGTGCATGTATGCCTTTACCAGCCTGTACCTTACAAAGATGTATGGTTACAGTGCACCAATAAAAATATTTTTTTAAAAAGAAGAAACTTGATAAAGCCTACAGAATGTGGGCTCCTCACAGAGCTCTCCCCGCCCCCCCTCCCGTGAAGTGCCTCAGGAGAACCAGCAGAAACCTGAGTCCTGGTCTCCCTCCTGGTGGAAAACCAAGAGTTAAACCTGAAGCAACAGCGGGGTATGGTGGTGCACACTAGTAATACCAGTACTTGGGAGGCTGAGACAGGAGGATAGCAGGTTTGCTGCCAAACTCAGCTACTTAATGAGGCCCTCTGCAACTTAGTGAGACTTTGTTTCAAAATAAAATAGGTCTGTGGTGTAGCTCAGAGGTAGAATGCCCCTGGGTTAAACCCCAATACCATGAAACAAATGAACAAACAAAAACTGTAGCAACAATGTAATAGCAGGAAACTTGCAGTGTTAACTCTCCCCTGTCAGTAGCCCAGAGGCCCTCACTCCTGTCCTTACAATGAGAAACAGTGGAACAATCAGAAAACCAATGGCTGTTCCCACGCCATCTAGGAACTGAGGTGGTGGCGAAGCTACGACCTGGGATCTGGAGAGACGACAGACCACTGCGGAGAATGTGCGCTGACACCTCCCCTGGACAGAAGTCACAGGAGCCGCAGGAGCCGCAGGGGCCACAGGGGCCGGACACTGGCAGGGACGCTGAAAGTTCATTTGGATGGAGTGTTGGCGGCTGCGTATGATTTGGCTGGAGAGTGAGCAACTCCTGGGGACCGCAGTCTTCGGGACACCCCATGCGTAGGATATGGGTTTTACCTCCAGGAGTCCCACTATCTGCTTGTGATAAAGAGTCAAGAAGAAGCTCTTGCAGCTTTGAGCAGGAGGAAGAAGTAACCACTCTGAAACAGGCCCAGGTGTTCTCCACGACAAAGACTGCTAAGCCAGGGAGGAGGCAGCCCCAAAGGCCCGTGCGCCTGGGCCAGCACGCCTTTCCATTGTCAATCCCGCTAGACTTCTTGTCTCAGCTAAGGAGGAAAGGTAGAAAGCACTTGTAACCGGCATAGACAAGAGAGCGAGATTTAATTGTAAGATTCCGTCCCCACAGCCTCCCCCTACGCCAACAGGGCTGCAACGTGTTGACACTGGATTCAATGGATTTAAACTAAAAACACGCACCATTCAGAGTCCCACATGGGAGGTGTAGCCAGGGACGCCGCCAAGGACACTAGAGATTTGAAGTCCCTGGAATCCACAGCTATAGGAAACGTCAAACATCCATCTCCTGGTCAGATTAACACATAACCTTACCCTAAAATACCTGTTTAACTCAGCTCCTAGTAGTAGACACATCACACTAGACTTCAAAAGAGAGGAAGGAGGAAGGAAGGAAGGAAGAAGGGAGGGAGGGAGGGAGAAAGGAAGGAGGGAAGGAGAAAGGAAGGAAGGAAGGAAGGGAGGGAGGGAGAAAGGAAGAAAGGAAGGAAGGGAGAAAAGAAGGAAAGGAGGAGGAAGGAAGGGAGAAAAGAAGGAAGGGAGGAGGAAGGAAGGAGAAAAGAAGGAAGGAAGGAAGGAAGGATCCAAGGTATGTTAGGGTTCTCTAAAGACACAGAACATATATATATATGAACCATAAGAAGCTGGCTTCCACTACACTGGGAACTGAAGTCCCACGATCTGCCATCTGCAAGCTTGAGCCCGAGGAAAGCTTGATCTAGTTCGAAGGCCTGAGTGTAGGAGGGGTGATGGCGTAGATTCCCATCTTACTCTGAAGGCCTAAAAACTGACAAGACCAAAGGTAGGAGAACATGGATGACCCAGTTCACGCAGCCGGGCAGAGCTACTTCAATCCTCTCCCACCTTCGTGTTCTATTAGGCCTGACCACAGGCCGGACTGATGCTCCTGTGGCGGTTAATTTGGTATGTCAGCTTGGCTGGGCCGCAGGGTGCCCACATAGGTGCTTAAGCATTATGTCTGCGTGTCCCTGTGAGGGTGTTTCTGGAAGAGATTAGCATAAGAATCAGTGGACTAAGTAAAGCAGATGGAAATCCTTGACGTGGGTGGGCGTCGTCCAATCTGTTGAGGGTCTGAATAAAGTAAAAAGGTGGGAGAAAGTTGAATTAGCGCCGCCTGATTGCATGAGCTGGTCCATCCGTCCTCTCCTGCTCTCCGACCTTGATGCTTCTGCTTCTCAGGTCCGCAAGCCCAGTATGAGTCTCAGACCATGACTTACCCCAGCAGCCCCTGTTCTCCAGCTTTGGGCTTGGACTGGGAATTCACCACCAGCTTTCCTGGGCCAGTGGCCAGCAGACAGATCAGGGGATGTCTCAGCCCACATAATCACATGATCCAATTCCTGAAAATAAAACTCTCTTGCTACAGCCACAGATATATCCTATGGTTCCCTTTCTCTGTAGAATTCTAACTAGTATAGATTTGGGTATCAGGTAGTTTTAGAGGAACAAAAATTTAAGGATGAGTTTTATAAGTTGGTTCTGAGGTTTCGGAAATGAGCTCTATAACCTGATTAAGTTTAAAGACACTAATGGCTCGATATCCAGTAATAAAGAGAACTTTATCAGACCATGGCATGAACAGTTTGTATATATATGCAAAATATCTGCATTGAATATTCCAAATCAACCACTCCTAAGAAGCAAGGAGTCGGTGGGGGGCTTTGTATATGATATTTTCAAACATTTCCAGGAAACTGAGAAATATAGGGATGTTCATTGGTGACTCCTAATATTGCGGGACAAAGTGTTGAAAAAAACAAACTAAATATACTTAAGGATTTTAATTCTGAACATAAGCTGCATATAAATGATATAAGAGCTTGCAGGTGAGCCTGAAGGAAACCCTTATCTCCTGTAGCCGCAGGGCTGAACTTGCTGAAAATCAAATACAGAACCTCATTCCATGATTGGCTGAATTACAAGGCAAGATGTGCTCCCAGCCTTGCAAGAGGCCTGCTATTGAAGTGAGGACTTTGATTCAGAAGGAATGGGCTCCTGCAAGTTGGAACAGAAACATGGAGGAAGACTCTAATGAAGCTGAGGACCTTGAGCCCCTAAATTCTGAGGTCTTTGCCTAAGGACGTGATGTCCTTATCATCTGCAGAATTGGCCATCCACCCCCAGCGGAGAGGTGTCCCCTTGACAGCAGCGTGAGCTTTTCTACCTTCACCCGAGGGGCTCAGCCAGCATGACCCAAGGAAGTGGTATGCCCCCACCCCAGGCCATCTCCATCGAAGAAGATGATGATTCTCCTCAGGACACTACTTGCCAAGAAGTCTAGGATCATCCCTATTCCTCATCCACTAAGTACAATCAATTTGGCGCCTCCGGTGTATTGGATCAAGGTGATATTTTACAGAAGGAAAATGAAATCCAGGAGAGAGAAATTGTGACACAGGGCTGGAGGGTTGACACGTCCCTAAGATAGGACATGGAGGTGCCATGCTGTCCTCACCAGCTAGAGTGCTGCTTCTGGTGGCCTTATGCACAGGAACGGAGAACACGGCATTTGGAAGAGCCAGAGCTGCACACCAGGGATGAGGGGAGGTGTTCATTTGTTCAAGCAAGGAAGCCACATCTGGTGCAGCAGCTGCAACTGCAGTCACCAGCTGGTCGAGCTTAGGGTAACCCACAGTCATTGTGCAAGGCCTTCTTCGCAGGAGGGTAGGAGGGCTGATGGGGTGGGATCACCATCTCCTTCTAGTCCTTGCCAATGGCTCGGGTCTCTGCAGTGTCTCTGGGCATGTGTGTCCACTTTGGTCCACTATGCTCCTATGGAGGGTCAGTTCCAACAACTTGGACTTGTGCTTTTCCACCATAAGAGCCCTCACTCCACAGCTCTGGATCCGATCCAGTGTGGGGTTCTGCCAGATGCTGGGTGTCTGTATTGCACCCCAGAATCAGAGACCTAATCACAGAATGGTTTCCGAGGTCTGCTGGACCCAGCGTGAGATGACCTTAAGCTAAAACTCCACAGTCCTGACCTCCTCAAGTCTCTACTGTGACTGGAGGGCCACAGTGACATTTGTGTCTTTGGGATCAGTTTCGTTTCACAAGCAGTGTTCAACAGTCCCTGAAAGACCTGATTAATTCTTTGTCCTGGTGCACAGTTCCTTTGGTAAAGGCCATAGGTCCTTTGGGGCCAGGCGGACGGAAATGAAACAGTATCAATTTTGGAGGTGCAGCTGGGCTTCCCCTCCAGGGGTTCTGAGTCCCTTAACTGGCTCAGTTCTGGGACTCAATCGAGGTACCGTGACTCTCCATTCTTATGATTCAGATTAGACTTCTGTTCCCTTGACCTATGGCTTTTCTGCTTATATAAATCAAATAAGAATTTAATGGACTTCTTACCTGCTTCACTTGTAGAAACACCGTGGTCAACTCCCGAAGCCCCGGGTCCCTGGGCGTCAGACTGTCCCGATCGCTGATCCATAAGATGCTCATTTTTCATCTTGATCGTTACAAGAGAGGTAATGTACTAGGTGATGAGACTGAAATTTACTTTTTCACTCAACATTCTATTGTGAGATCTCTTCCTGCTGAGGCATATACTCATGGCTAAATCATTTAAACCACTGCCAGCCTCCCCGATAGGTTGTTAGGTCCCAGTTCATTTATCAGTTCTCTTGCGGATGAGTACTCGGGTTGTTGCGATTTATATGCTGTAGGTAATAATGCTGTGTGACTCTGCCCAAGCGTGTTGCCACGAGTGTGTGAACCAGAGTTACTCCAGGGCGAGCGCTTAGAGTGGAGGGCCGGGCCGTGGTGCACCTGCTGCTTTGCTGGTTATTGTCTCCTCGTACACATGAAAATGAGGCCACTTCCCCCCCCCTCAGATTAGCAGCGTGTAGTTTCTGGCCTTTCCCTGCATCTTCACTGATATTTGATATTGTTTAAATTTTTTTTTCTTTTGTGGTACTGGGGATGGAACCCAGGGGCATTCTACTTCCGAGCTACACCCCCAGCCCTATTTTTTATTATTTATTTTGAAACAGGGTCTCACTAAGTTGCCGAGTGCCTCACTAGATAGCTGAGGCTGTCCGCGAACCCGGATCCTCCAGTCTCAGCCTCTCAAATGCTGGGATTACAAACGTGCGCCACCACGCCCGGCTTGTTTAAATTTTTATAAGTCTATATCTCTTGTTATTTTAAGTATAAGTAGATTAAATTCTTCCCTTATGTTGGTTGGGCATTTGAGTTTCCTCTATCCTGAATTGTATATTTATCTATTTTTCCCAGTTCTTTTTCGTTTTATTATTGATTTGCAAGAGTTGTTTGTGTATTCTACATAAAAACATCTTTGTTGAGCCAGGTGCAGGTGCGGTGGGGCACGCTTGTAATCCCAGTACCTGAGAGGCTGAGACAGGAGAATTGAAGGTTTGGGGCCAGCCTCACCTACTTAGTGAGGCCCTCTGCAACTTAGTGAGTCCCTGATTCAAAATAAAAAAATAAAATAGGGTTGGGGGTGTAGTTCAGAGGTAGAATGCCCCTGGGTTCAATCCCCAGTACCACACAAAAAAATCTTTATTGATATTACTGGACAAAATCTGCCTAACTTTTTCATTTATGGTGTTTTTGTTATATAAGAGTTTTTAATTATGATGCAATGAAATACACCATTCATTTCCTTTAGTTTTGCACTTTCATTTCTCATTTGAGAAATAATACAAATGAGAATTTAAAAGGACATTTTCTTCTTCTAAGATTTTAAAGTTTTGCTTTTAACACTTAGATCTTTATGCCATCTGGAATGCATTCTTGTGTATGGTTTGGGAAAGGGATAAAATTTTATCTCCCCATATGGCTAGCCAGTTGTCCCTGATTCGTTTGTTGACTAGCCCATGCAATCTTCACTTATTTGTAAGGAAATCGTTGTACTGAGCCAAGCATGCAAGCATGTTTGCAAATGTTCATGAACCCTCTCTTCTGTCTCCCTGATGTATTTATGTATCCTTCACCAGCACCATAAAAGGTGTTTAATACTTCATGCCATATTTATATCTTTGATGTGGGCAGGTATAATCTGTTCAGGAGCATATCTTTATTTTGTTTTGTTTTGCTTGCTTGTTTTGATTTCTTCCTTCCTTTCTTTCTATAAATAAAATACTGTCTTTGGGCTGGAGCATAGCTCAGTGGTAGAGAGTTTGTGTAGCCTATGTGACGTCCTGATTTCATCCCTAGCACCATGCACACACACAAAGACTTCCCTAGCTCCCAAGGCTGCTCCAGGGCATCCTGGCAGTTCTGCCTCTAAGTACTTTGACTGGGTCCAGTGCTGGGGTGTGCATTCTGGGTGGATGGGTCTCTTCGCAGTCTTCCTCCACCTTGGATTGCTAGAGTGTGGCCCAGAATGTGTGGCATCTCAGAGCTGTGAAATAAACATCTGATGAATGAACAGAGGTATAAAGAGGTGATGAGGTGGGTAGTTTGCCAAAGTTCCATAAGGGGCCGGGAACTCTTTTGTGAAGCTGAGAAAAGAAGTGGACTCCCCTCATTGGAGACCAGAGGATGAGAAATATCATCAACAAATTTGTGCTAGAGCACCGCCCCTGAACCACGGCTATGAGCCAGGCGCCATCCTGACCCCTCGACAGATATTGACTCCGTTCTTGTTTTAGTCCGCTTTTTCATTGTTGGAACCAACATGCCTGATGAGAACAACTTAGAGAAGGAAAAGTTTATTTGGCTCACGATTGCAGAGGTAAGGTCAATATTTGGCCAACTCCAAGCAGACATCATAGCCGTACAGTGTGGTAGAGGAAAGCCGAGTTCAACTCAGTGATGGACAGAAGCAGAGAGAGACAGACAGAGTCCCCAAGGCCACACTCCTCGTGAACCACCTCCTCCAGTCTCACCCTGCAAGCTGAGGTTCTCACACGGAAAACCCATTCAAATTCTGAATGCTCCGGTGGGCTCGTCCCCCCAGGAGATCAGAGCTCTGAGTCAATTCTTTTACCTGAGAATCTCTGCACAGGGGATGCATTTCCAACATGGAGCCTTTCGGGGAGCGCTCCCAACCCAAACCTCAGGCTCCTTCCAACAGTCCTGAGACAGGAACTTGCTAATTAACTCAAGCTCGGAGGTGATGAGCAAAGTACCTGAATGACAAACCTGGGATTCAAGCTCCGGGGTGAGAGTCACTGATAGTGTGGTGTGTGTGTGTGTGTGCGTGTGTGTGTGTGTGTGTGTGTGTGTGTGTGTGTGTATGATTCATGCATATGCATGTCTGCCTAATTTTTATTGGGAGAAGCAAAACTTTAGCCTGGCTAATCTATCAACTCGAAAGGTTATAAATAAAACCCCACAGAGATGCTGCCTCCTTCCCAGAGGCAGTACCTACTAACAAGTTTTTTGTGAATCTTACCAGAAATCCTGCCTGCACTGGACTATATGAATATTTCTGAATTCCTGCATGTATGTATATCCATAAATCACCCTTTTAAAAGCACTAATTATAGCATTATATACACCCTGTTTTGCATTTTGCTTTTCTCATTTAGCAATAGATTTGGAGGTATAATTTTAACTCAAGCCCAATGATATCTTAGAAGTTATTTACCCTTTCCCACAATGAGAGATACTTAGATTGGTCTGAGCCCTTGTAGTCATTCAAACAATGGAAATCTTTATAATATATAGTTGCTCTGAGGTGCATGTATTTGCGCAGGGTAGCATTTAAAGTGTGAAAGTACTGGAACAACCCACAAGTAGATTTTAAACAGTGGGAGAGCGATGTTTTCAAACCCCAAGGAGATTGCGGGAAGCAAGCCACACGCCACTGAGGGCTTCAGGGTTGTGTCCTCACTTCCCCAAACCACAGTTCTAGTCCCCTGGGCTGACCGCAGAAGAATAGAGTGTTGTCAGCCCTGAAATTTGTTTTTCTGCGGCTTTGCATGGTTGTGACACTTTATATCATGTTTAGCATGTGTATCCTTTTTTCACTGTGAGCTCTTTCTCATGTTCTTCTTTTTCCCCCTAATTTTTGGAGAAGGGAGTTATTGGTAGTTTCAGGGTTTTTTTACAGTTTTATCCAGAATTGTTTTGAGCTGGGCATGGTGGCACATGCCTGTAATCCCAGTACGTGGGAGGCTGAGACAGGGGATCGCAGGTTCGAGACCAGCCTCAGCAACTTAGCGAGACCCTCAGCAACTTAGTAAGACTCTGTTTCAAAATAAAAAATAAGAAAGGGCTGGGGGTGTAGCTTAGAGGTAGAATGCCCCTGGATTCAAATCCTAGTGCCAAAATGTATTTTGAATCATTAAAATCGGTGTTTTAGCATTTATGGTTATAATCTGTTAATGAGATTCCAAATATGGAATCATTTTTGACTCCTGAATAGAAACATACTTATTCATAGTGTATTTTTCTTTTCATGAACTGATTCTATTTCTTTTAGTATTGTGTGTGGAATTTCTGCACCCATTTACATAAACTAGATACATTTTTAGTTGTGTTTGTATATGTAATATTTTGGTTATGTTTGGTTCCAAACCTGAAAGTTTCCAAAAATTTAAGTAACTTTTGCATTACTTATTCTTTGAAGTTTTGAGAGCATTCAATAAAAAATTTTCATAGCAATAGTGATTTAAGCGGAAGCAGCTTCTGGACCACTTTCTCATATGGAAATTGGTCTATTTGGATTTCCAATCTCATTTAAAGTGCATTTCGGGTTTCCAATTTCTCCATCTGTGTATATGGGTGTAAGTCAGCCCCCCTATCTGTGGCTTCTGCATCCAAGAAGTCAACCAACCATGAATGAAAAATATTTGAAAAAAATTATATCTGTATTGAATATATACAGACATTTTCTCACCATTTTTTCTCTAAACAAGAGAGTATAACAACTATTTACATATCATTTGCATTGAACTAGGCTTTTATAAGTCATCTAGAGGTGAGTGAAAGTCTAAGGGAGGATTGCATAGGTCATGTGCAAATCTTATGCCATTTTTGAAACCTTTGGGTTTACCTTCTACCTACCATCGAGGGGGAGGAGGTCCTGAAACAACCAAGCCCCTGGGGGTAGCAGGAAATGACTGTATATATCTGTATATATGTGTATGTGTGTATGTACACACACACACACACACACACACACACATTTTCTTTTATAATCCTCTACTCTAGTTTATCAAAGGATTTACATAGTGCGGAGACAAAATACATTGCATCTGTCTGTACTTTTTATTTCCTACTCCCTCCTCATTTCAGGTTTGTATATTTTTCCTATTCATCCTCCTTGTGTAACTAAGTTTGATATATCTTTGTAGCATTATTTTTGAGCAAGCTTCTCTGGAAATTATCTCTTAATTCTACTTTATTTTCTTCAAGAGACCTCATTAGTTTCTATTTTACCTTGATTTAAAAAAAAAACCTCTTGTTTCAGTTCCTACATGTCTGTTTACTCTTGTTTCAGTTCCTACATGTCTGTTTACTCTTGTTTCAGTTCCTACATGTCTGTTTTGCTTCCTTTTCAATCTTTTTCGTGGAGGAACTGGTTTGCTTGCTGATCGTGTGTGTTCAGGATCGATGACGCTATGGCAGTGATTGTGGCTAAGATTGTGTCCATTCGCATCGCCTGGCTGCAATTACTGCGCCTCCCCTCCCCCAGGGGTGCTGCGGTTTCAAGTGGCTTCCTGAGCAAGGTTGACCTTTGAGCTCAGGCCCCAGGTCATGCTCTGTAGCGGTTGGTTGGACATGTGTTCAGGGTGTCCTCGGAGGAGGAGGAGTCGCATTCTGTCTCCTGCACACTTGGCCTCACGGGATGAGCAAAGGCGGGCAGATTCCCTCCCAAAGGCAGGTCACCTGGCATCTGAGTGGCTGTCCCTAGCGGTCAGCAGTCCATCCCTGCTAGCCGCCCTGCTCCTCTGGTTCCAGCCTTGCGAATTCTCTAAAACTGTGGCTCTCTGGGGATGGGAAACGGGGCCAGAGGCTAAAGCCCCAGCCTCCTGCTGCAAACGGACACTCTTACGTGCACGGTGGGGGCCTGAGAGTTGTGGCAGGACAAAGCAGGGCTTTGTCATCTAGGTGACCATCTCTGACGCACACTGTCGTCCCCCAAGCCTACCTCCCAAGCCCCCTCTTCCAATACCTTGTTCCTGGCCCTGCAGGCTGAGGAACTGGCGTGGAGCCACCTGGAGTCATATGCACGAGGCTCTGTGTTCGGCTTCCTTGGTTTTCATGTTCGGCTGAGCCAGGCCTTGTGTGGATGCATGTGTAACCCAGCTGGAATGCACTCTCCACCATAACGGCCTGGCCTCAGGCCCTCTGAAGGGCTTCTTCCTGCTGGTCACAGCCCAACGTGGTGGAAACACGGCGATTCCAGCTCCTTTCTTGCTTACCTGCTCTGCCCACCCACAGATTTCTCAGATGCTTTATCTCTGATGTCAATGAAGCACATACTTGGTTTTTGACGTTTTCACTTACCCTGAAAATCTTTGAATAAGTGGATTTTCCCATTTGCTTACTTTTGCAGGAGGGCCGCGCCTGCCTGAGTACCGTTCCGTTGGCTTCTCCTGTATTTCTATCTGAATGCATCCGTTGTTTTCTGACGTTTACTACTTGATGTGCAGATTCTTGGTTGGCATGTGTGTGTTTTCCTTCTGATAATTTGCTGCATTTATTTACTCAGGTTGTTAGCTTTTAATAACATTTTTAAAGCCTATTTTAAAGCATTTTAAAAACCTATTTCTACATTTATCAACTTTTAAAAACTATGCTTTTACTGGTGCATTGTAATTATCCATTAGAAAGAGGTTCAAGAGCAACGGAAGCACACCCCCCGATCCCACCCACTGCTCCCCCATGCATACTATCGAGCTTGGCACTGATAACTCCATATATGCACACACCATTATCCTGAGCTCTTCCCGTCATCAAACTTCCCTTTTCTCCTCCCTCCTTCTCCCCCCCCCCACTATTCCACTGGGCTCTTTCTTCATTTATTCGAAATCACTTTTGCTTCCTAATTTCTTTCTCAGTGTTCCCATATTAGAGAAAACATACGACCCTTCGCCTTCTGAGACTGGCTAATCTCACAACATAATAATCTCCAGTTCCTTCCATTTTCCTGCAGATGACATAATTTTGTTCCTCTTTAGGGCTGAGTAAAATTCCATTGTGTGTCTAGACCACGGTTTTGTCATCCAGTCATTTGCCCACGGACAAGGCTGGTTCCATATTTTTCCTATTGTGATGGGTGCGGCTCTAAGCCTGGATATGCGTGCATCACTATGATATTCTGACTTCAATTCCTGCGGAAAGATGCCCAGGAGTGCTGTCTATCGACTTTCGATCATCTATTGAGCATCTGCAATGCAAGAGGAGAAAGCGAGCTGGTATGTTGTCCGGATATTTTGCCATTTTCTGGTTTTCCCAGTTATTGGTTTAGGACTTCTATCGGCCATCTTTACACCTGTAAAAATATAAATTCAGGTGTTTTCTCTTTGAGTGCTGCTGAAAACCTTCTACTTATAAGTTAAATAAATCAGAGCATGTATGCTTTTCCATTGGTCCTCTTGTAGGTGTGTCTAGTTTGCTACTTGTCCCCTGTGGCAATCACCCGTGCATTCAGGGATGTGCTGTCCAGGTTTGGGAGTTCAGAGACCATAGGGAGTCAGATACCCTTGGTATGTAAGAGGCTGCACAATCTGGGTTTCTGTAAATGCATTCTATGACGTTTGCACGAAGATGCAAGTGCCTAACGACCATTTTTCTTAGAACATATCCCGCTTATTAAGTCATGCATGATTTTATATATAAACAAATTGAATATGCATTATATTTATAAGTAAATATGAAGATAACGCTTACGGTCTGATTAGAATGATTTCCGCAGGTGTCTGGCCTTCGCTTTACCTGGCAGTGGAGGCCGGCTCACCATCGGGCCTCCCTCCCTCTGCTCTCTGTAGTCTCCAGCTCATTGTTCCCAATGATTGGTACATGGGATTGATTAACTGAAGAGCTTCTATGCAGCAAAGGAAACTATCAAGAACCTCAAAAGAGAGCTGGAAGAATAGGAGATCTTTTCCAGCTACTCCTCTGGTAGAGGACTAATATCTAGAACATACGAAGAACTCAAGAAACTCAAAAACCCAAATGAACCAATCAAAAAGTGGGCAAATGAACTAAATAGACACTCCACAAACGAATAAATGTAAATGGCCAATAAATATATCAAGAAATGTTCAACATCATTAGCAATCAGAGAGATGCAAATAAAAAGTTCCCTGAGATTTCACCTAACCACAATTAGAATGACAATCGTTAAGAACACAAACAGTAATAAATGTCAGGATGTGGAGATGTAGGAAATCTGATACATTGTCAGTGAGATTGTAAATTAGTGCAGCCACTTTGAAAATCAGTGTGGAGAGTCCTCAGAAGAATGGGGATTAACCTACCTTATGACCCAGCTATACTGCTCCTGGATATCTACCCAAAAGAATTGAAACCAGACTACCATAGTAATGCATTCATACCTATGTTTATAGCTGTACAATTTGTAATTGCCAAACTATAGAACTAGCTGAGATGTCCATCTACAGATGAATAGATTATAAAATTATAGGATATATATACAATAGAATTCTAGTCAGCCATAAAGAAAAAAATGATGTCATTTGCAGGGAAATGGATGGAACTGGAGAATATTATAATGAGATTAATCAGTCACAAAAACTGAAAGGTCAGATGCTAGGAGAAATTAGAACACAAGAGAGACTCCAGACAAAGGAAAAGAAACCTTACTGGAGTGAAGGAGGGGACCTAACTGAGGGAGATGGGAGGGGGAGGAAGACTTGAAGAAGGAGACACCTCAATGGACATGATGTGCATACACACACTTATCAAAGCCAGTCACTGTGCTGAGCAAGGGAAGGTGGGGAGGGAGCAGGAGGGGGTGGGGACTGGGGGAGGGTTCAATGAATGCTGTTGTACATGTGTGCCTCTCTCACCCCAAACCTCATCAAGACATATGATTACAATGCACCAGTAAATAAAATAAATGTGAAAGGCAAATGCAAAAATATAATCTCTCCTTCCATTAATATTCCCTATTTTGTCAAACCTCTTTCTTATACTTTTCTTCAATTCTTTAGACATGGATTCCTTTCCTTTCTTAGAAGATATTCTGTCTTATTTAAATTATTTGTCTAGTAAATCCAATATCTGGGTTCTTCAGGAGCATTTCTATTTACCACTTTTCTTCTGTGCAAGGGCCACATCTTCCTGTTTCTTTGGATATACATCTTAATCTTTTTATAAAAAATGGGCATTTTAAATAACATGATTTGTTATTTCTGGAAATCAGGTTCAAACTCCTCCCTAGAGTTTTCTATTATTGCTTATTTTTCTTGGTTTTGGCTACAATATTTTAGTGATTTTTTTTCTGGACTAATTCTGTAAACTCTGTATTCTCATGTGGTCAATGAAATCTCTGCTGTTAGTTTAGTAGTCACCTAATGATTGTGTGACTTTCCTTAAATACCCTAGGCCAATAGGGTCTGTGTGTGTGATGGGTATGATTTCAATCCCCAGGTAGGACAACTCTGCCTTAGCCTTCCCTTCTCGCTCATGCTTCAAATTCAGCCAGAAATGAACAATTAGGGCCCTCTCAGAGTTTTTCTTGTGCAAGACCTGCATATGTGCATGATTATATATGTTCCCCAGAAACAAGTTTGAGCCTTTCCAAATTCTTTATAAATGTCCTTTCCTTAGATTTATTTTTTGGTAGCCTCTCCCTTGCTCCAACTGGTATTGCTGTCTCCAGCACCTGCGGTGTTAAGCAATTCCCACTGATTGTTTCTGTCCAATGCTGTGGGTCATCTTAAATATTGACAAACCCTATGTATGACTGGGGCTTTTCCAGGCAGCTGTGCCATAAGTCAAATAGTGACATCTTTCTGGGGACTGGGGTTTTTGAGGAGTTTCCAAACTTTTTTGTGCTTCGGGTGGTTACTGAGCTTCTGGTTTCCACAGGTGTGGTTGAGAGGTTTCTAGTTGCCACAAGTAGCGTCATGAGGCCACTGCTTTCCATAGGTGTGGTCTGGAGGCCACTAGTTTCCACAGGTGTGGCCATAAAGGCCAGTGGTTTCCACTGGTGTGGTCATGAGACCACTGGCTTCCATAAGTATGGGCATGAGACTGTTGCTTTTCACAGGTGGTGTGGTCATGAGGCTGCTGGTTTCCCTAAGTGTGGGCATGAGGCTGTTGATTTTCACAGGTGTGGTCATGGGGCTGCTGGTTTCCATAAGTGTGGTTGAGAGGCCACTGGTTTCCAAAGGTGTAGTCAAGAAGCTACTGGGTTTTAAGTTTTCTATGGAATCACAGCCCTCGCTGGACCAAGGCAGTTCTCCAGTCCTGCTGGGGGCTGTGAAGACCCTGCACTGGCTTGCTTTAAGATGAGCCCGTTCATCTGTCTGACAAGACCCACCTGGCTGGTGTCCTCTGGGTCCTATTTCACGTTTTTATTTTTTTGGTAGTACTAAGGATTGAACCCATGGCCATTCTACCTCTGAGTTATACCCCCAGACCTATTTACTTTTTATCCTGAAACAGGGTCTTGCTAAGTTGCTGAGAGTCTCACTAAGTTGCTGAGGCTGGTCTCAAACCTGCAATGCTCCTGTTTTAGCCTCCCAGTACTGAGATTACAGGTGTACACCACCACACGTGACTTCCCTACCTGTTAACTACTTCATCCTCTGCCATTATTCTCTACGCACACCTGAAATCAGTATGGGTCAGGAAGGCTCCACCCACTGCTCTGTGCAAGTTTGGAAGACAAGGTTTACTGACAGTGGATAAGGAGACTGTGATACATGCATACAGTGGAGCACTATTCAGTAATGAAAAAGAAGGAAGTCCTACCATTTGCAATCACTTGGATGAATCTGAAGGGCACTCTGATGAGTGAAACAGGAAGGCACAGAAAGACAACTATGGCTTGATGCCACTTATATGTGGGATCTAAGAGAGTCAGATTCATGGAGGCAGAGAGTAGAGAGGTGGCCGCCAGGGGCTTGGGCTGGGCAGATGTGGGTCAAAAGGTACAAAACCACGGTTATGCAGGAGGGGTAAACCCAGAGATCTAAAGCACAGCACAGGGAATATGTTAGCAGCACTGTGCGGCACACTGGAAATTAGCCAAGAGGGTAGATTTCAGGTGGATATTTTCACTATATAAAAAAAGAACTAATAATAACACTTTTTAAAAAGGCAACTATGGGAACTCTTATGGCTTGGACCCAGAACGTCCCCCAAAGGCTCATGTGTTGAAGGCTGGTCCCAGTGCAGCACCGTCCACAGTGGGGTCCTCGGGAGTCACTGGATTGTGCAGCCTCTGGGCTCATCAGGGGCTGAATGCATTTTTAGCTGGGTGCACTTCTGCGGGGTGGTAGAGACTGCGGACAGGCTAGGCATGGTTAGAGGAAGTAGGTCACTGGGGCGTGCCCTTGGAGACTGGACCTGTCCCTGGCTCCCTCCTGTCCCTCTCTTGGCTTCCCAATCATCACGAGCTGAGCGGCTTCCCTCTGCCATGCCCCTCCACTGTCAGGATGCACTGCCATACCGCAGGCCCAGAACTGGAGTCAGCCGGCCGTGGACTGGACCTCCGTGACCCCAAATAAACCTTTCCTCCTCCAAGTTGCTCTTGTCAAGTATCTTGTCACGGTGTAAAGATGCCTAATGTGTGCTGGGTGTGACAGAGGCCAGCCCCACTCGGTTGGCTGCAAAATTTGCTGCACTGGCAGCCTGATGCAGAAGCAGCTCCTGCCACACTCTGGAACAGAGAGAGAGTGGCAGCAGATGTACACAGCTCTGTCCTGCCAACACAGCCATGGCCTGACCCTGGGCGACCAAGGGAAGCCCCAGGCACGGGTGGGGAGGGGAGGCCGGGCCCAGGGCGTGGGGAGCCGGCAGCAGAATCTCTGTGGAGGACGGTGGGACTGCAGATGGGCCCAGGCTCTGAGATCTGCATCAGACTGTACGTACAAAACATGTATTCAGAGATAAAATTAGTAGAATTTCAGGGTGAGAGCAAGGGAACATTGAAGCCCGTGGTGGGCCAGTCATGCCCCCCATGGAGTCTTCTGGTCCTCAGCCCTGGGGCCCAGGAATGTGACCTCATGTGGCAGCAGGGAGTGTGCAGATGGGATGGGGTCCAGGAAATTGAGGCAGGGGCTGATCCTGGCTGGTCCTGGAGGGTCCTGTGTGTTCATCGCCTGTGTTCCCGCAGGAGGGAGTCGGATGGGATGAGACACCAGACGCCATATGATACTGGAGCAGAGACTAGGGGTACACAGCCCCCATCAGAGGACATTGGGAGCCAGCGGTGGCTAGAAGAGGAAGATGACCCTCCCCGGAGGCTCCAGAGGGAAGCGGCCCTGGGACGTCTTGATCCTATCCCTGTAAGTCTGATGTGGGACTTCTCTCCTGCAGAACTGCAAGAAGTAGCATCTCATGTTGTAAGTCACCGAGTGAGTTCAGAGCAGTTTGTTAGAGCAGCCGCAGGCTAGAGATGTGACCAGTAACCTGTCTTAACCCGGGCTCCCCAAGGGCCCACCAGGCTGCGCCTCCCTCCTGCGCCCCTCCATCTCTTTTCCCTCCCTTCCTCTGCCCTTCCTTCTCTCCTTCCTTCCTTCTCAAGCTGCAGAGTTCAATGCTACCTATGCCAGCATTCTTGCTGCTTTTCCATTTTCATTTCATCTTTGGTCCAGCGGCACTGCACTCCAAGGCTGTAATCCCCATGAGCAGTCAGACAGACAGACAGACAGATGTATGGAACAGCCCCCAGCTCTGGGGTCTTTATGCACAAGGGACCGGTTTCCTGCACAGGCACGCTGCGTGTGTCTGGGGCACCGTCTACCTATGCCTTTGGTGATTCCGAGAGCTGGGCTCCCTCTACCACCTGGCCTGCCCACCCCAGGGTCCCTGGCGTTCTTTGGGCTGAGTTGCAGGTGAAAGAGGCAGAGCCTGATTAATGGTAGTGAGGCTCAGGGGCCCGTCCTGGGAGTGGCACCAAATCTGCACACCTCCCAGGCCAGCTGCAGGGAAGCTGAGCAGGGGAGGAAGTCAGGTCTCCCGGGCCCAGGGGACTGGGCCAGCCCAACGGAGCAGGACCTGGGCTCCAGCCTGCTCCTCTGATACCTCTGAGAACCCATCTATGTTTGTTATTATCACGAATATTTATAGCGAATACTTAAGTTTAGCCCTTTATTTATAGAGGTCATACCTCGGTATCTTATATATTAACACAAATAATAAAAATTAAATACCAGTGAGGGATTTCCAGGCTGCAGAGCAATTTCGTGTCCGAGATCTCCTCTAAGCACCCCTTTGCTTGGCCTTATTAATTCCGGCACTTATGAGCTGGGACGTGGGCGAGTCTCTTTATGTCTCTGAGCTGCGTTTTCTATTAGAGGCTGAGGCTCTCCCCGGTGGTGAGGAGGCTCACAGGCCCAGGACGGGGACCTGGGAGGGATCCAGGACAGCCGAGTGCCGCCCGGCTCCTCCTCCGGGGAAACAGGCAGCGGCCTAGCAGGAGGCAGAGGCCAGCCTGCCCTAGCCCGGGTCTCAGCCGCCCAGCCACCTGCCCTGGGAGACTCGGGTGCCTGGCTCTCGGGGCCGGCCTCATTTGGGGGCTGTATCCATTTTCAGCTGGGTGGGTGCCCACTAAGTCCTGGCTGTGCTGGCCGCCCCAGTGACTCTGCTCTCCACTTGGCTCCTGGGATCCAGGGCCTGGGGGAACTCAGCCTCACTTCTCATTTGCATCTGGGGAGGAGGCAGCATGGCAATCAATTTCCCCCCAAATGTAAATTGTACTAAAGGAATCCATACCTCCGGGAGCGCTTGGTAATAAGGCCATAAATCACACCGGGAAGCGGCACTCCGGGTGGAGAACAAATGTCTTATTTGTTGGGCAAGAGGGAGGCAGTGGGGCTCGGGGAGGGTGGCCAGGCCCGCTCTGGCCCTCAGCCCCGAGAAAGTGCCCTTGAGTCCCCTCCCCAGGGCCCAGCGTGCCAGTTCAGGTGCCATCTGGCTCAGCGTCTCCTGTGTCATTCACACCCAGGACACCCAGCACCTGTCGTGGACCCACCGGATGCCCACTGCGGAGAACAGTGGTCAGCGAGGCCAGGCTGACCCTAACCAGAGGGTTACAGAATCTGCAAATGTCCACCTGCCTGAAACCTCGGTAGTGAGCCACTCTCTGGGCCTGGCTGCAGGAGGGGGAAAGGGCTTCTCCACATGGCCCCTGCCCCTTCCTCAGACAGGTGACTGACTCCAGAACTGTGTTCACAGCGGCCATGAGCACCAGGACTGGGCGTCACCAGCTCGGACACCACGATGCCCTGTGCCTGGCCTGGCCCCGCTTAGAATAATAGTGACCAATATTAGTGATGGTAAAAACAATGAATAAATGAACAATAAAGCCAGAGACCGCTGTGGCGACGCCCAGCCCAGGTGAGGCCAGAGGCCCTGAGCCTCACAGCGGGGCCTGGGAGTCCTCAGTCTCGTCCGGTCTTCCTCCTCAGATGGGTGAGATGGCCAGGGCTCATATCCCTGCAACGTGGCCTTATATAGGGATGCCTGTGCCCAGAACCACCCCGCAGTGAAACCTTCGGAAACATACGACTGGGCCGAGGGGCAGCTCATCCTGGTCCTGAGACGGGGCAGGCGGAGGAGCGGAGAGCGGTGCCCGGTGACACGCTGAGCCTGGCCGGTGTCTAGCCAGACAGGATCCACAGCTCTCCTTGACGTCCATCACTGAAGAACCGACTTGGGGCAGTGGGGTGAGCCCGTCACTCACGGCACCGAGGGGCCCAGCGTCTGCGTCTCACTGCTGGGTTTGCTGGGCAGTGTGTATGTCTGCAGCTCCTCTGCATGCTGTCTGGCAGACAGACCCCAGATGGTCCCCCAGACCCAGGCCCGGCAGGACTAGAGCAGCTGCTTTGGGTTAAATTATGAAAAGACACGCACGAGTTTCAGCCCCCAGGTCCACAGACCGGCCAAGCACGGTCTTCGAGGGTTATTACAGGTGAGGCCTTGCTGGTATCGGGTGGGTCCTGAGTCCAATGACCGGTGTCTCTGTGAGAGGGGAGGAGATAGAGACAGAGGCAGTGAGAAGAGCACAGGAGAGGCGGGGCCGAAGGAGCCTGGGACCGCAGCCCCCACCAGGAGCCGGAGAGGCCTGGCGGGCCAACCCTGCACGCTCAGATCCAGCCCTTTCAGCTCCAGAACGCCGAGACGCATTTCTCTTATTTGGAGACCTTATGCTTGTGTAACTTTTTCCAGCAGCTGAAGCCAGCTCTAACAGGGCTGTTTGCTCCCAGAATCTCACGACTGTTCCTCAAATGTCTGTTTCTACCAGTGTCCTCTGCTCTGGAGTGGGGTTGCCTGCTCTGTCCCTTCTCTTCTGCACGCCAGTGACGACGTTTGCCCCAGGAAGGCCATCGAGGCCCCTGGCTGCGGGGAGGCATTCTGTTCCGATGGAAACCCCATCTCCGCTTTCCTTCCCTGACTCCTCTGGGGATGCGGCTCACTCCATGTTTCCACTTCCCTCCTGCAGCCCCATTTTAAATAGAATCCATCAGCAATCAGAGCGTGAGGCCATCAGCCCAACTTGGAAGCAAACGCGGCTCCGGGAAGGGGGGACAGAGATGCCCGCTGGAGGGTGTCTCCCGCCGGAGACGCCGGCCGCCCGGCTGCTCCAAATGGCTCTGCGTCTCACGCTCTGTCCCCCTTCTTAATGGCCGGGCCATCCCCGGAGCCTAGAAACTGGGACAAGAAAGTATTGTGGAGCAGGAAGATGGGCCGCCCAGGCTCCAGGGAAACCAAACCCATTTCGCGCATCTTGGGCAGGTTCTGTCTGAGGGGCCCGGGCTGACGGCCGTCCAGGAACACAGAGAGGAGACCTGTCCCCTGCAGGGCGACACAGATGCCGGCATGTCCAGGGGCAGGTGGACGCAGCTCTCTGAGTGACCACCAAGCAGCCCGGTCAGGCCCTCAGACCAAGCAGGAAGGCCAGGGTCTGGGCAGGGGGCCGGGACAGGACACCACATCAGGATGGAGCCCAGAGTCTAGTCCTAACCCACGAGGGGAGGTGGCTTCCTACCCGGCCTCCCGGCCAGTCTGTTTGATTTTTGTTTTTGTTTTTTGGTGCTGGAGATTGAACTCAGGAACATTATACCTCTAAGCTACACCTTTTACTTTTATTTTGGGACAGGGTCTCACTAAGTTGCCGCGGGGTTGGCTAAGTTCCTGAGGCTGGCTTGGAACCTGTGGTCCTCCTGACCCAGCCTCCCAAGTACTGGATGACAGGTGTGTGCCACTGTGTCTGGATTCCCAGCTTGTCTGGATTCTCTGCCTGTCCCATCTGTGCTTTCAGAGGGCTGCCCCAGGGGCTTCTGCCCCAAGCTCTGTCTTGAGGGTGGGCACAGAAGGCTCACGAGGACACACAGAGGCTCCTGGCCAGTGGGGGTAGAGCTTGGTCTCAGCCCTGACCAGCTGACCCTCGAGCACTGAATGCCTTGGCCCTCTGAGCCCAGAGACGCCCCGCCCTCCGGGCCCCGCCTGCCTGGCTCTGCACTCTGGGCTCTGCTGGGTGCCCCTACTGGCCCAGCCCTGGGGGAGGCTTGGGCTTCTGAGCGTTCCTGGCAGGAATCTCCTGGGGTCCTGGGTATGACAATTCTGAGTCTCTGGGTCCTGAGACAGGAGGCATGGAGGAATGGAGACTCAGGGCACAATGACAGGAGGTATCAGAGGAAATAAGAGGACAGAGAGACAAGTGTGGGCCTCCTCTGCCCGGGGCGCTTGGAAGGGGGTGTCTCTGGTCCAGGAAGAAGCGGGGGCCTGGCTCCTCCGCCTCATCCTCCAGGGCTTCATCAGGCTCTTTGGAGGCGTGGGAACAGGGGAATGCAGAAAGCCATGCACCCGACCCTTCCTCCTGCAGCGTGGACCTCCCTGGGGGCTTCCGGCGAGCGGGGAGCTTATGCAAGGCTGGAGGGCTGGGGTGGTGCTGGGCTCCCTGTCCTTGTCCTGAAAGTCTTTTTTGGGGGGGGCGGGGGGAGGCACTGGGGATTCTATTTCTGAACTACACTCCCAGCCCTGTTTTATTTTTTTGTTTTAAAACAAGCCCTTGCTAGCTTGCTAGGGGCCTAAGTTGCTGAGGATGGCCTCAAACCTGCAATCCTCCGGTCTCAGCCTCCAAAGTCCTGGGATTGCAGGCATGTACCCCCACGCCCGGCCTTGACCTGGAATTCTTAGAACAAGTAGTAATTGAGGAGTGAAAGGGCCAGCGGAGGAGTTGCATCCGGCCCATGAGGCCAGACATTAGCGCTGCTACATTTGCAGATAGATTTCGTGACACCCAGCAGCACAGTCTCCTGGTGGGCCCCCAGCAGGCGGGGTCAGGGAGACGTGGAGTGTGCCCAGCACGAGGGAGCTGGCAGGGGAGCGCACTGAGCGGCCTCCCCCAAAGGCCAGGCTCTGCTATGCAGCCGCAGGGAGGAGCCCGTCAGCACTGGTGGCCTCCAGCCTCACCTTTGCAGAACGGGCAGGACGAGAGGTGTCGCCAAAGCAGCCGAGTTTGCTGTGCACCTCATTTCCACCCTCGAGGCAAGAACAGAACACACGTTGAGACCGGAGTGTGGAATCCAGCTGCGTCTCTGAGGCCACACGGGCAGAAGCTCTCATTCTGATATAGAACTAGAGTGGGCGGCATGAGGGTGAACAGGAAAACTCACATTATTATTATTATTATTATTATTATTATTATTATTATTATTATTATTATTATTTTATTCCTTCACAGGTGAAAGTGTTTTATATTAGCATGTAGAATATTCTTAGGTAAAAGTGTACATCCCAAATTGTTTTCCCTTTTTAAAAAATGTCTTCTTTTTCTTCTGAGACCTTTCCTTTACAGTCATTTGGCTGTATGGCTTTCAACTTCTCTTGCTGCCCCAATGGCAATCCGTTCTCTTTTGCGCCCACGCAATTAACCTTTTTATACTGTGGCGATGGGTGCGCTCATAGTTTGTCATCAGATACCTCGGCAGGTTATTTCTTTCCTTTCTTGACTTAGAACTTTAACTTCTCCTTTTTTTTTTTTTTTTTTTTAGGTACTGGGGATGGAACCCAGGGTCATTCTACCTCTAAGCTCCACCCCCAACCTTATGTTTTATTCTTTATTTTGAAACAAGTGTCCCTAAGTTGTGGAGAGCCTCATTAAGTAGCTGAGGTTGGCCGCGAACCTGTGATCTTCCTGTCTCGGTCTGCCAAGTACTGGGATTACAAGCGTCCCCCACCACACCAGGCTTTGGAACTTTAACTTCTGTTACAACCTGGTTTCTACTTTTAACCCCTTCTTGTCCATCCAGAGCACTTAAATTGCTTTCGTTCATTTTCTATACTACTCCCCACACTTCATCACCAGGACTTTGAAAAATGGTAGCTATGCCTCCATGAAGCCTTTGACTTGTTTTGCCCGGGAAATTGCCAAGTCAAGCTTAAAATCCTGCAGCCGAAACACACAGTAGAAAGTGGCCCAAGGGTTCCAGAGGTGGATCCTCAGATTCTCTTGGGCAGCAGGTTGCTGCCGTAGACAAAACACAGAAAACTCTCCTCCTCTGCCTGCGCCATCCTCGAAGCCCAAGTTCGCCATGTCCCGCCAAATGTCTGTGCCCTCCGGGGAGCCGGGGTGGGAGGAGCCAGAGGTCAAAGGTGCAGGTGCAAAGATCACAGCGTCACCGCCTTGGGGCTGCAATGTTAATTTAAGGTTCAAACTTTTCCTAGATTCATTCCCAAGTATTTTTTTAGGCTATTGTGAGTGGAATTATTTTCCTGTGGCCATATATGAAGGTATCACCACCAATCTTACTCACACGTATGGGGAAGGATGGGGGGTCAGGGTGGGCTCTGGGGGAAGCACCCCAAGGACTAAGCACTTGTGTTTCCATCACTTTGAACTCGCCCATAATGCATAATTGCAATGCACCCATCAAAGCATAAAAAAGAATATAGTCACGTTTTTCAACCTATACTAAATGATAGTATGTGTTGAAAAAATATACTGAAAGCCAAGGGCAACTGCTTGTTTAAAAATTTTATTATTATATTTAAAGTTGATACATCAGAGTTAAACAAATGTACAAAGTACAGTGTGATTTTTCAATATGTGTAAAGATTATATAATGATCAAGTCGGGATAATTGGCGTCTCCATTGCCTCAAATATTTATTCTTTTTATGTGGTTAAAAAATTTTTTTTTCATAGAATGACATTAACAACCAAGTAAAAAATAGCATTGAAGCAGAGCGACAGAAATGAGATAAAGAAAAACAGCTGAATGTTGAAGAGCTTTTTTTTTTTTTTTTTTTTTTTGTAGTACTAGGAATTGAACTCAGAGGCATCCTACCTTTGAGCTTCACCCCCAGCCCAATTTTATTTCTTATTTGGAAACAGTCTCGCTAGGTTGATGAGAATCTCACTACTTGCTGAGGCTGTCCTCGAACCTGCGATCCTCCTGTCTCAGCCTCCCAAGTCCTGGGATTACAGGCACACGCCATCAGGCCCGGCTAGTTGAAGAGCTTCTAACAAGACCTTTCCGTGCTTTTGCACAGGGCCCATTATGTCATCGGCCCTGGCTATGTGACACTTCTCTCTGGGGCGGTGCTTTCTGCCTCTGGAAGGCAACTTGGGGCCAAGCAAGGACTGGGCGGCTGGGTATTAAGGCAGCCAACAGCTGACTCTCCCCTGGACTTCTTGGCAGGTACAGAGGGGTGAGAAGAAGAAGACAGAGGACTCTCCGAGGAGCGCATCCCAGCTGCGACACTGCAGCATGTCTGACCTCCTGCCCCACACACTCGGGCTGTGGGCCAGAGCCCCTGGTCTAGAGAGAGAACGAGGTGGACAGCTGTGTCCCCTGTAGGGTCCACCGGTGCCTCCCACCCGGAACATGGTCCTCTTGGATGCAAAGGCCGGGGTGGGTAGACCAGTTGGACAGGGGTTGCATTAGTCCTGGGGGGAGGCAGACCCCCGGCTGTGGCCAGGACCACAGCAGCAGCGAGCGTGGTCACGTCTACGAGCCCCTCGGGTGACTTGCACCGAGGTCCCTGGGCTCCACCTGCAAGATTGCTCAAGAGTGTGCCTTCGGCCACTGGGTTAAAAGGGAGAGAGACGAGAGAGGCATGCAGGAGAAAAACATCAGCGTTCCTGCAGTATTGATCTCCGGTGTCTCAGACTGCAGGCCAGATAACGGCGGAAATGAGGACGTTAGCGGAGGTCCCGGTGGGCGCTCCGGTGCTTCGAGCGCCGGTCCATGGTGCCCGCAGAGGTCCCTGTGCCGGGCAGTTAGTAATGCTGAGTGACGGCTGATGCCCTGCTTACCTGGAGGGCGCTCGCCTGGGAGACAGGAGTTCAGCCTCCCGTGGGGCGGAGGAGCCAGTTCAGAGCCCTTCAGTTGGGCTTTTGACACCTAAATTTGTGCTGGCCATTTTGGTAATGAGGACTCACTCTCCAATCCTAAGAGCCCGTTTCCCCAATGAGAAGCTCATGCGTCTCTGGTGAAATTAAGACGGCTTTGATACGGAGCTCGTAGCCAGTGCTTAATGACTTTCTAACCCTTTTGGACTTCAGCAGGTGCGGCTGCTGGACAGTCCATCATTGTGCTCTCCTGACTGCAGAGGGAAGACAGGGAGGAGCTTCTGGTTGGAAGGGGGGCCCTTGGCCCCTCCACAGCTTGCAGCGCTGCCCAGAGCTCAGGATGGCTTCCCCAGCCTGGACCTCACGACCTGTGAGCCAGACACCCAGACCCAGATCATGACTTCTTATTCCCTGCAGCACACGGTGTGAGCCTCAGTGACCCCAGGGCGCCACCTGGCCTGACCCTCCTCCATGTCCCGGCTCCTGGCACAGCCCCTCCCCCACCCCACCAGGACATCCAGGCCACCGATGCCATGTCAGGAGCGACCTTCCTGGTGTCCTCATGTGACCTTCAGTGCACAGCGCGGGTCCTAGCACCTAGGAATGTCTGCTGAGTAGAGGGAGAAATCAGCAGACTGATGGAACCAGAGAGGTCAGGGCCGCAGGGTCTCCGTGTCCATCATGGGACCCTGCAGAAACGCCGGGGCAGTCACGAGCGTGGCGTCGGGTGTGTTCTCAGGTCTTGCCGGCTCCCCGAGTGACCCTGGCCCCGCTGCCCAGGGGCATTTGCTTTAGTTGACCTTCCATCTGTCCAGGTGTCTCTGGGGTGGGGGTGAGAGGGAGCCGTGGCCTCCCCCGGGGCCTGAGAGAAGAGAAGACCTTGGAAACGCCTCTGTGTGGGAGGGCACAGAGGGGATTGGACCCCAACCCAAGCACAGCCAGGGCCTTTGAATGCCTGCTACACCTGGCCCTGAGGTAGGCTAGAAGAAATAAAAGAAATAGGTAGAGGAGACATAAAGGAAGAACAAGGCAAACGTCACTTTAATTGGGAAGCCTGTGGCAAAGTCCCCAGTACCCTCACTCCCCAGCTCTCCCCTCCCCCACGCCTCCGCTCTTGGTCCCAAATGCCCGAGGGATTCACAAGTCTTGACTAATAACACCCAGGAGTCCTCGTAACAAGAGGGTAACAAGAGGGTCACCTACTGATGAGCCAATGGAGACCCCACCAGGACCCTGCAGGTGGCCTGGACCATCATCTTGTGACTGCTGGGGGGACAGATGCCATCCCCACAGACTTCCTCCTTCCCACCCCCCAGGAAGACCCCCAATACAGGAGGAGCCATGGACCCCCAATGCGGCTCTCACTCCGTGTCTGTAATCCGAGTACTTGTGAGGCTAAGAGGAGGGGATCGCAGGTTCAAGGCCAAAGAGTCGGGTGTGGTGGTGCAGGCTTGTCATCCAAGTACTTGGGAGGCTGAGTGAGACAGGGGGATTGCAAGTTCTAGATCAGCCTCAGCTACTTAGTGAGGCCTTTTGCAACTTACTGAGACCCTGTTTCAAAATAAAGAATAAAAAAAATAGGGCTGGGGTGTAGCTCGGAAGTAGAATGTCCCTGGGTTTCATCCCCAGTTCTGCAAAATAAATAAATATTAAAAATTTAAAAAAGAGCTGGAAGTGTGGCTCGCAGGTAGAATGCCACTGGATTCAATTCAACACACACACACACACCAAAAACAACAAAAAGAATTTCTTTTCTATCACGTAAGCCAAGGACTGCACGAATCCTGAGTTGTGTTCCCCTCTCTTCCCCACCTGGGAACTCTTCTGGATTCTTTTTGGAATGAACCTTCTCTCATGACAGCCCAGGAGCCTCAGCTAGCCCCCACCCATCCCCAACACCCCTGCCCCGTCCTAGGCAGCCAGGGCCGTGGTGCATGGGAGGCGAGCCCTGGGAGCCTCCAGCGCTGCCGCAGTGAGGCCAAGGGCCGCAGCTGGACCAGCAGCCAACTTACTCGCTCTGCCGGCGGCAGGGCCAGGCCAGGGCCTGCCGTGAGGAGGGTGTGCTTCCGGCACCTCTCCTGCTGCCGGTCTCCTGGGGGTCCCTCCTCCGCTCTGTCTCTTCACATCACCCCTCTTCCGTGCTCTCTTTGTCTACTCTTTTATAGAACACCAGTCATTAGGATCAGGGTGCCCAGAGGAACTCATCTCCTTCTGTCGGTCCATACCAGCTCCTGGGTGTAGGACGCCCTGTCTTCAGGGGACATGATTACAATTATAACAAGGGGCTTCTGTGGCTGTTTCTCCTTAAAGTCTCTGGTGCACCGGTGTAGGGCTTTCCCCAGCAATAAGTTTGGGGACCGTGCCTCTGAGGACTGGAACCAGCTGGTCACTCAGCTGGCTTTGCTGGAGTTGTTCCCAAAGTCCAGCACTTATAGATTACAGATGAGACACACATCGAAAGCCAGACGTCCCAGGTAGCATAAACGGGAAGGTGTGGGACCAGCTCTCGAGAGAGCCAGCTCGTTAGCTGTGGGCAGGGCGGCAGAGCTCAGCCAGGGGGCACGCAGGGCAGGGGATATCTGAGTCATTACTTCCATCACCTAGGGCAGAATGAGGTCCCCACAGCCTCAGAAAGGGCTGCCTCTGGGATACACACCGATGTCCTGTCATCCCTGGTCCAGGACCTCAGTCCCCCCAGCTGTAAGAATGGCCTTACTTTATCTCTGCAAGCAAGGGAAAAGGGGCAGGGGGCCTCTCAGTGTGACCCCCGGCCATGGCAGGGTTAAGGCAGCTTGGAGTGCTTTGCAGCAGTTTGAGGTGCCTCTGGGAGAGGCTGTGGGGCCAGGAGAGTCAGAGCAGAGGCGGGGCCTGAGGGGGGGTCTGTGAGGAGGGCCCACTTGGATCCACCTTTGCAGAGGAGGTGGGCACCTGCCAGCCTGAGCCTCTCCTCCTCTCCCCCGGGAATGTCACACAGCTGGAGCAGGTGCAGGGCTGCAGCTAATTATCTGAATCTGCACAGGCATCTGCTGGCTTCTCTGCTGCGCATTCTGCAGGGGGCTTCTGCTCCCTCTGGTGTCTCTCTGGCCATTTGTCATCACGGCCATCGGGCCAAGATTTCACATCTACAGTTAAATCACAGCCAATTCTCGCAGTGGTGGCCGCCACGCATTAGAGCCACACTTATGGGGTTGTTTTTGGAAATGGCTCATTGGAGAAATATTTTCTGCTCAGCTGCAAGTTTTTTTCTGCAGGGAACGCGGCACGTGAATTTGCAGTACAAATTCCGGGCACTCGTGCACAGAGACTGACCTTTCCCTGAAGCCTCTTGTATGGGAAGGTCTGCCGCTGCTGACTCCCGCAGCCTCAGAACAGGTGCTCCACACCTTGCTGCCAACCTCGCTCTTGATGTCCGCCAACCTCACTGCCCACCACCTGGATGCTTGCTGGAAAATGAGATTCTGCAATGTGGTGGGGCACTGTCCCTCCAAATGCATGCCCACCCCAAACCTGTGAGAGTGACCAGGTTTGAAAAAGGGCATTTGCAGGTGTCAGTAAGCAAAGGATACTGAGATCCCAGGAGACTGACCCAATAACTGGTTTCTTCATGAGACAGAGAGCAGAGACAGACACAGAGTAGACGCCATATGAAGGCAGAGGCAGAGACTGGAGAGGCACAGCCACAAGCCACCAGAGCTCATCGGAAGCAGGGAGGACCCTCCCCTAGAGACACTGTAGAATTGGTCAGGTCGGCCGAGGACAGGGGCTCCTGTAACGATTGTTCCTGTCTAAGGATCGGGGGCATGTGGGCATTACAGATGTTCGCGTGGTAAAGGGGTCTACAAGATGATCAGGAACTGTCCGAAAGTGGCGGGTGTCCTGCCATGGTTAGTCCTGCCTCGGGGTCTCCCTGGGCTGACATCTTCCTCTACTCCCAGGATTCCCTCCCTCTTGCAGGGAGAGGGGTATGAGAAGAGATGTGTAGACCTACACTGTGAGACACGGAGGTCTGTGCAGAGTCAGGATGTGAAGGCAAGCCATGACTGGTGGCTGGTGTGGACCCAGCCTGCTCCCTGACCCCAACTCACAGACTGTGGGATGACAGAGCACAGGTATCTGAAGAGGTCAGCTAAGTGCTAACACTGGCTTCTTCTCAAAAAGATGCTGCAGTGTGTGTGTGTGTGTGTGTGTGTGTGTGTGTGTGTGTGTGTGTGTGTGTATAGGCAGGGGGTACTGCTGCCCAGCCCCACTGCATGGTCTGGTGCGGCGAGGAACAAAGCAGGTTCTGGTCATGGGGTGGACAGAGGGGGGATGAGCCAGGCTAGGGATGGTGCTGTGAATCCCACATCCCTGGGAAGCCAGCACAGGGTAAGAACTCCATTCCTGAGGGTCAGCCTTTGGAAGTGGGGGTTCTGGGTGTTAGGTAAGAGGGTGCATAGGACCCCAGTTGGTTTTCATGACCATTGCTGTGTGATCTTCACAGGCACAGCTGCGCCATAAAAGCACAGGACAGTCTGATCCAGTCCAAGGAGCAGTTACCAAAAATAAGAAAATAGTCACAAGGGGGAACATTCCAACTCTGACCATGAAAGTCAACCCCCCACTGTGAGTGAGCAACCAAGTCCGGTAGTTCCCAAGACCAGGCACTACACCCTCCCCTGTTCCCCTTAACCCCTTCTCTTGCTTTTCCTGTTTCTGAGACCAGGTCCTACCCCTCCCCTGCTCTCCTTGCTATAAAAATTTTCTTGCAGACCCCTAACACTGCTGCTCTCCTGTGTGAGACAGCTCAGCAGCTTCCCTTTAATAAACCTTCCCTGATTGAACCAGCCTCTGGGGTCTTTTGTCCCTTGCGTCACGCCAATCACCTTACACTGGGGAGACCGAGGCAGCACACAGGTGTGCACTACGCTAGGCTTTTGGGTGCAGACTCCAGGACTGTTCTCAGCTCACACCTGCAGGGAAGCGGTCACTCTGAGCCGGGATCCTCTTCAGCATGGGAGACCTGGCAGTCCCTCGTCCCATCTCCCACCAGGCAGCTCCCCCGTCGTCCATGAATGGACCCTGAGCATTTCCCACGATATAGCCGGAACCTGGGCCTCAGAGAGTAAAACCTCAAACAGCCGGGTTAAATAAAACATCAGTTAGCAAGGCGGCAAATACACAACCCGGCTGAGCTGAGCACAGAGGGAAGGCAGAAGAGCAAAGTCCGTTCCCTGCAGGTAACGGAGGTGCTTGTGGGGCAGAAGCTGACCCTTCCCTGGTCCCTGGCAAGGGTCCCTGCCCCAGACAAGCAGCAGTCCTCTGGCCACAGCCAGAGAGCCAGGAAGGCTGGGCTGGGCACAGAGAAGCCTCTTTCCCCCATACACGACTGCTCGAGCAAACTTCTGCCCCTTCTGCTCAAGGGGCCTCAGGCCGTAGAGGGGTGGGCCGTGAGTCCCAGCGGCTTAGTGTGGGGAGGGGCAGGCCGGGCCCGAAGCCTGGACATCGGCTCCCAACCCTGCTGTCCATAAACAGCAGCACCGAGAGCCTCCCACCCTATGATAGAAGGAAAAAGAGAACTTGTGCGCTCAGATAGAGGGTAAATGAAGGTCAGGTTCCTTCACCCGGTGGAGCATTCCTCCCCATAATTACACAATGAGAGCAAGCACCCAGAAGGCCAGCAGTGCTTGAGCTCAGTCCTTGGGCGACCCAGCCTCCAGTAGCTTGTACTCATAGTCTCCATAGACCACAGGAGAACCCTAGAAGGAAACTGCTATTACCTCCCCCATTTTACAGGCAAGGAAATCGAGGCCCGGGTAGCTGAGCCAACCGTGCTCAGATGGCAGGGCGGTGGAGCAGGGGTCCTCAGGCTGAGATCTGTAAACTCCTGCACCGGTGACAACAGGACGCAGAAGGGAAGGGCATCTGAGTCCCTGGGTTCAATGAGCCTGCTTTTTATGATCTTTAGTTTTCATTACTTTTTATTTTTACCTTGTTTTTGTTTTATGATACTGGGGATGGAACCCAAGGGCGCACTACCACTGTGCTACACCCCCAGGCCTTTTTTTAAAATATATTTTTTTGAGACAGAGTCTCACTAAGTTGCCTAGGCTGCCCTCATACTTGTGATGCCCAGCCCCCAGTGTATCTAACCCAGCCCCCCCCCCCCAGCTCAGCCTCCCGAGCACTGGGAGTCCAACGTGCGCCACCGCACCCGCCCAGCTCTTTTGGTGATCTTTAAAATTTCACAGCGAATCTGTGAGATTTGCTAAACAGCGCAGACCGTTTGGTTGTCTATGATAAGGAATCATTTTGGATAAGAAGTGACTACAGCAGATCAACAAGCTGCAAATAGAATTAGCCGCTTCCTACTGGGCCTGAACTTCTGCAAACACGAAACATCATTTGAAGACAGCAGGGGCTCTCTGGGGTTCCCTGAGCTGCCTGCTCAGAAAGAAGCCAGGTGTCCTTTAGGGGTGCAGAGGGGGCAGGTGCCCATGGCTGGGGTGCTGGGCCGCTGGGCAAGGTGGTGGCAAGGAACAGGACTCATTTCTGCACACAGCGACCTTGGATTCTGCCGAGTTCCTCTGTTCCGTGTTGCATCTACGTGATTAGATGAACAGATGGACTCCTGAAGCCAGGGCATTTCCAGAGGAGCTCGGCCTAATCTCTTTAATCAATTAAAAAAATAAGAAGCTGGCCAGGGTAGGCAGCCACTGCTGGGCTGTAAGAAGAGGTGGTTCCCAGCCTTCTTCCGCCGGTTTCCTGCCGGGGGTGTCTGCGACACTGTGGCTTCCAAGCGAGGAGGGAGCATTCGGGGACATCTCAGAGATGTGCAGACATGTGCCCTGCAGCCAGGAGTCCTTCCACGGGACATCTGGTGGTCTTCTCCTTCACACTGAGCCCTGGGAGGCCCAGCCCCCATCCCAACACTAGCTGCTTCCCCTCCTGTTGCTGGTCTCCGGGGAACCGGCTGGGTCCAGCTGGGCCTGGCTTCTGAGGCCACCGAGAGTGACCTCTGACTCTTGAGGTCTTGCCTTAGCTTCTTGGTAAAATGGAAAAGTCAAATCCACATGAGACCTGCCGGACGGCCGTGGGGACCCCTTCCCTCCTCTTTCAGAACCACGCCAGGGACTTGTGACCTCATCTGGGCATGGAGAAGGGGCCCCCCTGGCCTCGTTCAGCTCCTCTTAGCCGACTTTTAAGTGAGCAGCGGGTGCACAACTTCTTACCTGCACAATTTGACGTTTAATCGCTGCCCCTGCAGGCTAATATTTACCTCTTTGTCTCCTTGGGTTAAGGTTTCTGCTTGTTGAGAGGCAGTGCAACAGAGCAGTCACGGCGTTCTGAATTCATTGTGAAGCACCAGGGGCCCCGGGCGCCAGGTGGGTCTCTGGAGAGCTTTTTGAATGAGTGTGTGTGGGGAAGTGTGGAAAGAGAAACCCGTAAACACTTATTCACAGAGACGCATGACCATTGTGGAGGGAACTGCCCGGGACTCCATGATGGTGGCCCCTCCTTCATCTGCACCTTCCTGAAGGGCGCGCATGCATGTTTCCAAGTCGTCCCGCGAGTTTCCTGAGCTCTGGCACTTTAGGTTTGGATGAAAGTGCCTTGCACGTGTGACTGTGAGATTCATGAAAACACATTGCGCCGGGCAGCCTTCCCCTCTGTCCTCCAGCAGGAAGGAAGAATCACAAGTGCGTGCGGGTGCCGCCTGTGTACATCTGGTGACATTTCTGGGCCGCGGGCTGGCGCTGGGCGTAGCCGGCTGGCAGAGCAGGAGGGCAGGAGCAGCCACCGAGGCTGTCTGCACCATCTGCGCTGCCGAGGCGCCTCTCCCGGGAGCCCGGGATGTCAGTGACAAACACACACGAGGCCAGGTCAGCGGGTACCCGGTCATGTCCCTGGGTGACCGAGGGTGGCATTGCAGGGAGGCAGAGCTGTCCAAGGATGCCACAACCACGGGAGGACCCTGGAGGGGAGGCCCCAGGACTGGCGCCTGAGCTCCATGGGGGCCCTGCAGCCACACTGCATGGGGTGGCAGTTATTACCTGCCCATCAGCCCCGAGGGGCTGCTGCAGCCCAGTGTAGCCTACGGTGCAGCCTCTGTCTCCTCTCCTCTCCTCTCCTCTCCTCTCCTCTCCTCTCCTCCTCTCCTCTGCTCTGTGACACTGAGCTGCACAACCTACACCCCTGGGTGCTGGATAGTGGACAGGGAACAGGCAGACAGAGCCCGGCTCTCTACCTGTGGGCCCAGGTGCCCGGTGCCTGCGGAGTGTGCTCTTCCATGAGGGGGATGGTGCCTTCACTAGCTCCCAGGATCCTAGGAGTGGAGGGGACCACCATGTACACACACACACACACACACACACACACACACACACACACCCCTCCCAGGCCACTCTCCGTTCCCAGCAGCCAGACCGACACGTCCAGGGGCGCAGGCCCTGTGGTGCTGGTCAAGAGTCCACCGCATGGGGCAGCAGGGAGGACACTTGTGGTCCCGCTCGCTGGACCCTGGCCGCAGGTCTCATGGAAAAGACCACCGTCCTGGCAGCCGGAGTGGCTTTAACTGTTTTTAGGGTTGGTGGTCCCCCTAACCAGATGTGCCGTGCCCACCTCGGCAGTTTTTGGGTTCCTTGCTTGCTGTGACAGTCTGGAGGACCCCCAAGCTGCCGGCCCCGGGTGAGGAGGTGTCTCCATTCTCCTGCTCTCTCGCATCTTGAGCATGAAGAATCCCTGGAGACAATCCTGTTATGACAATGGCCTAAAACAGGAGCAGCTCTGCGGATACAAGGGCGGCCCCTGGTCCAGGGTTTTTCCTTCCCTCTTGCCCCCGTGCACCTGGCTGGAGGGTCTCCAACCTTCCCGGGCCCACAGTGTGCTCGGGACCCGGGCGGGCTGCCACACCCTCTCTCGGCTGCATTGTCCTTGGGTCCGAGTGGAGGCCTCTCTCCTCGCTGACCCCAGATGTGCAGCTCCAGCCTCCTGCCTGCCACATCTCTTTGCACATCAAGTGCATGCGCCTGTGTCCCTTGGAGATCTCCACACCACCACGATGTCACCACGGCCCGGCACGGACCCTGACCAGCTTCTGCCGGGCGGAGGAGTCTCCAGGTGGGCTGGGTTCTGCGGTACATTCCGCCTTGCAGGACAACACTGGAGTCCAGGCTTCTGAGTCTCTGCCAGAAATTTAAAAACCACCAAAGGCGCAGAAAGGCACGGATGTGGTCTTCCAGTTGGCCGGAGCGCTGGCAGGCACGGAGTTGGAGTCCCTGCAGGAGCCTGATGGTCCCTGTGGGGCCCGTGGAATTCAAGCCCCTTCCCCGCCTCACCCACCCGCCTGGCGTCTCCTCCGCCCTCAGGTTCTGGTTATGGCGCTGACCCCCAGGGAGAGCTTGCTTCTGCTCCCCTGTGCCTCTGTGCCTTGAAGGCGTGCATGAAGACGCTCTCTGTGCAATTTGGGAGTGAGAGTGCTCACCGCGGGGTGCCCAGGAGCCCGAAGTGCTGGCGTCTCAGAGCCAGGGGCCTGCTCAGGAGACCGGCTTGTCGCCGTCATTAAAGCATCAGTGATGGGCCATTGATTTGGGCTGCCAGAGATGAGCCCGCGGAGGCTTCTGTGGCCCTGCTGAGTTTGCGACAGGTGCCTTCCGAGGAGGAAGTGGCGCCTCCCCCACCTGGCAGGGGTGATCCTAGCATGTCCGGGGTGGCTTCCTCTCACCGCGCTGGGCAAGGGCCGCTCAGAGACCCAGGAAGCTTTGAGAAGATGGCCGGAGGGTGGCCCTTCATAACTATTTCCTGGGGAGGACAGAGGCAGTGAGCTTCTGTGAAATGATTACCCCCCCTTCCCCGGGAATGATAAGAAAACAAATCAAAGATATTAGTAGATTAATTTAGAATAAACGAGCCCAGACAGGACACTGAAGCCCATGGGTGTCAGTACAAGGAGACACCCTGCAGCTAAATCAAGTGGGTGACGGCGCTATAAAGGCTGGAAGAGGGAGAGGAAAATTGAGAACCGCCATCAGCGCAGTCATCCCTATTTTCGACAAGAGAAATATGCTTTCTTCATGGGATATTGTGTTTTCAGTAAGTCTAGTAATGAAATTTTGAAAAACTCAGTGACGTTGATCCAAATTTTTAGCTGGGAAGGCTGTTATTAAAATTGATAAGAGCAGCCTAATGCCTTTTAAGTTATGGGTACAGGAGATGATAAATCTTGAAAATTTGCATTGTATAAAAATGTTTTAGTAGATGGTTTTGTAGTCAGGAAGATGAGCTGACTCTTTGATTGGCTGCTACAGTGCAGAAGAGTAAAGATAAATGCTGTCTAATGCATATGTACCTCCAGGGAAGTGTTTGAAATGATAAACGGCTTTCCTGCGCCGTTCGCCAGCATTTACTTCTAATCATTTAGCCCCATTTACTATTTGGAGTCTAAAGCACCTGCAGGAGGGCCGGGCGGCCTGGGAGCCCAGCCGCAGATGTCCGCATCCTCATCCGTCTCGTGGGGCGGCGGCAAGGACAGGGTGGGGTTGGGGTGGCGGCTGGTGGGGACACCTGTCAGGGGGACTTGTTGCTCACACCTGGAGCGCTGTCACCCTGAGCACACCCACTTGCTCTTCTCAGGCCCACGCTCAGCCACACAGACCTGCTATGCGGGAGGACCGCTTCCACAGCTTGATGGCCTGAATGGCTGTCCCTTTCCTGACCCTTGTCACTACTCCATAAATATGAGCAGCTCGGCTTGGAATGATTGATGTCCAAACGCTGCAGGTGGCACTGTGAGTCGGGAGGGAGTCCCACCCGTCCAGGTCTCTGACGGGGCTTAGACTGCAGACAAGGAGGGCCCTAGGGCGTGGGTGTTAAGGGGACCCCGGCGCTCAATTGTCCCCCCAGAGAGCAAGCCCCCACTGACATACTGCGCCAGGTGCCTCCCTGGCCTCATCGGGCCCTGCCTGGACACAGGACCGCAGGGCACACTGACTCCCAGGCGGGACCTTGCCCAGAAGCTCACAGCCCTTCCTGGCTGCCCCACCCATACACTTCCGGAGTCTGCTTTATTCTCATTTATAAAAATTAAAATTGTGCAGCACTTGCTGGTGACTTGTTCAGTTCTTTTCTCCCTCTCCAACCTGACTGTGAGATGCAGACTGCAGGGCGTGGTTCCTGAGCTCCGCCCCCTCACCCCTCGCAGCTCAGGGCTGAGCGCCCAGCTATATACATGGAGCCAGGGGGACAGGGCTTCATTTTGGGTGCAAGGGACACATTCTGGAATTGGTGACAGGGGCTGCTCAATGCTGGGCATGTACGGTAACCCACTGAGTCCCACCCTTTAGAATGGTGTGGTTTGGGGCATACCTGTTTTATCTCAATTAAAAAGGCAAGTGACCACCACTGGCCCATTGCTCCCGGCTCCTCCCTCTCGGTCAGCACTGCGGTTCTTTTGGGATGGGAAGCCTTGCGCAGAGGAAGCTCCAGAAGACGCCCGGATGCGGCAGGTGAGCTGCCTGAGGCCCAGGACCTGGAGAACGAGCCAACGTGAGGGTGTCCCGTGCCCCCCGATGAAAAAAGACAACTGGGGTGTCGAGGCTCCTGAGGCCTGGCTCGGCAGCAAAAGGGGTGGGAGGCTGGATGGAGCGGGAGCCCTCCTACGGCTTCCATCGGCAAGCCTGGCCCTGCCAGAAGGCACGGGCTGGTCCCACCAGAAACATGCTGCCGGGCCGGGCCGGGGGCGCTCCCCTTCCTCATGGGAACGAGAGTCCCTTTTCTGCCGAGCGACAGATGGAGGGTGAGGGAGGCAGCTGGGGAGAAAGCTCCAGGCAGAGCAAAGGGCCACTGGGATCCTGTGTGCCCCCCCATGCCCAGCTCCCTCCCGCCCTGGACAGTGGAGCAGTAGGTACTGCTGGAGTGGCCACCGCGCCCCTGCCCCCGGCAGACACTGGGGCCTGGGGACTCCTTCTTTCTTTTTGGACAGCTCAGAAAGAAACAGTATGGGCCCGCCTGGCACTGCATTAACCAAGTAAAGCAAAAATAACGTGACGAAGACTAAAAATTAAACCGCCATTGAAACCACAGGCCATAAATGTTGGCCTGCACCTACCTGTGTTCCAAACAAACAAGTGACTGTCTGCTAACAGAAAAGATTGAAATGGGATGCAGCGTCTCTTAACATTACAGACAGAGTGCCCAGGATACAACCAGAAACCACCCAGAACCAAGACAGTCACAATTCATCACACCCAGAACCAAGACAGTCACAACTCAGATGGGAAAACACAGTCAACTTGAGCTGGGTGCAGTGGCCCATGCTTGTAATTTTAGTACTTGGGAGGCTGAGATAGGAGGATCACAGGTTTGCAGCCAGCTTCAGCTACTTAGTGAGGCTCTCCGCAACTTAGTGAGACCCTGTTTCAAAATAAAGAATAAAAAATTACCCAATCACAAAGAGTAAAGAAGTATATGTTCTCCCTAATATGCGGATGTTAGGGAGAAGATGGGGCATAAGAGGGTCCCCAGATGAAAAAGTAGAGACCCTCGATAAACAAAGAAGTTGATTTAACCGAATGGGATGGACGGGGGGGGGGGGGAGGCATGCTAAGGCACATGATGTACTTACACAATTATATCAAGATCACTCACTGAACTGAACTTGAGAGGGAGGAAGGGCGAGGGAGCGGGGTGGGAATTGGGGAAAGGGTCAGATGAGAAATGTGTGCACATTTGTCTTTATCAATTTGTACCTAACAAAAATGTATATATACAAAGCATGAATTATTACAATTAAAAAATAAATAAATAAAAGAATAAAAAATAGGACTAGGGGTGTAGCTCGGGGGTAGAATGCCCCTGGGTTCAATCCCCAGTTCCTCAAAAAAAAAAAAAAAAAAAAAAAGTCAACTGCTAACCCCAACGCCAAGATGACCCTGATGTCAGGAATATCCAAAAAGGGTCACAACGCAGGCATAGAAAGCAGCTTGACAACCAACTGCAAATGTTCTCTCCTTTTTTTTTAATTTGGTGCATTGTAGCATTGTATATTTCACATTACATTGGGATACAGAGTGTCAGACAGATGCATGCACATAGCTCTTGGCGCCCTGTCCACTGAGTCCTTCCCCCTCCCTCTTCCTCCCGACACGTCCTTGAGGTTGGACTTGGTGGTTTTGTGCACATTCGTAGCAGCATTTCTACTGTTCTGCTCTTCATGACTCCATCTCCCTTCCCTGATCTCCCTCAGTCATTCCCAGGGGTCTCTGCTCGTCTGTCTGCTGTTGCCTTTGTTTCCATATCTCTCTCTAGCTTCCACATACAAGAGAGAACAGACATCTACTCGTTTTTTGAGACTGGCTGTACACACTTAGTGTGGCATTCTCAAGTTCCATCCATTGCCCTGCAGAAGAGGAGATTTTGCTCTTCTTTATGGCAGAGTAAAATTCCATTGCGTGTATGGGCCAAAGTTTTGTCTTCCATTTGTCTGTTGATGGACACCTAGGCTGTTCCCATAATTTGGTTGTTATAACTTGTGCGGCTATGAACATGGATATGCATGTATCACTACAATATTCTGATTTCATTTCCTTTCGGAAGATGCCCAGGAGCGCTATTGATGGGTCATATGTGGTTTTTTTTTTTTTTTTTGGTTGTGGATACCAAAGTCAGGACGTCATACATGCTAAGCACATGCTATAACACTGATCCTCAACCCCAGGCCCTACAAATGCTCTGAAAACATTAAAAATCTCAGCCAGAATGGTGGAAGGGGACTTGGGAAGAAAAGTAGGGAGGGGAAAAGGGATTGTTTGAATGGACACAGTTCAAACAACCCTGTGTGCATTTGTGAAACTATCAAAACCACCTTCATCATTTTGAACGGGGTAGTGGAGGGAGTGGGAAGGATGGGGTAGGGTGCGGGGGGGGGGGCTTTGGGGTGCCACGTGTAGGCATGTGTTGGTCACACTAAACCTCAAAATGATGCATGGTTGCAGCGCACCAGTAAAAGTGTATTTACAAAAGATAAAGAAGTTATAAAAAGGAACAAGAGAGAAAGCACAGAGCCAAAATTTCACAAAGAAAAAGACTTGCTGGATGGGCTCAGTAATAGAGTGTAGTTCAAAGAGGACAGAGTCAATGATCTTGAGGACAGAATGATGAAACTCCCCAGGTCCCAGCAGGAACAAGGAAATAGCCCGAAAGCAGAAATGAACCAGGCCTCGGGGATCTGCGGGGAAGGAACAAAAGACCCAAATTGAAATCAGAATAGAGGAGGAAGAGAGTGAGACTAAAAGAGTGGGTGAAGAAATACTGATTGATGGGAAGCTTGTGAAATTTGGCAAAAGTCAAAAACATATCGATGCAGGAAAGCCAGGCAGACCACAAGCAGAATAAACCCAAAGAAATCGACACCGAGGCACATCAGAGTTAAAATTCTGAGTAATAAAGGAAAAGGACAAATCTCTGAAATGAGCCAGAGAGGAGCGCCATCACAGCCATGAAGAACAACCACTCTGAGTGACAGTTCCTCTTCTGCAACCATGGAGACCAGAGGAATGTGGCATGGCATTCTTCAATTGCTGAAAGAATTGTTAAACTGTGAATTCTAAATCTGGCAACACTATCCTTCAGAAAGGAAGGGGAAAGGAAAACATTCACAGATGAAGAAAAACTGAAAGGATTTGTCACTACCGGATCTACCCCTGGGAAGCAGACTGGAAAGGAGACTCCCAGCAATCCTGGAGTGTCGGGAAGGGGCAGGATCAAGCGAAGAGCAGGAACGTGGGTGCAGCAGCAGATGACCATTACCTCCTGAGCTTCAAATGGCGTATCTCACGACTGAGACAAGAGCAGTGCCCTTTCATATCCCAAACGACGATATGTAAAAATAGGAGCAGGGAGTGGTGGTGTCTGCTTGTCATCCCCGTACTTGGGAGACTGAGACAGGAGGATCACAGGTTCAAAGCCAGTTTCAGCAATTTAGCAGTGAGGCTTTCAGCAACCTAGAAAGTCTCTTTTCAGATAAAAAATTAAATAGGGCTGGGGTGTAGCTCAGACGTAGAATGCTCCTGGCTCAATCTGCAGCTCCACAAAATAAATAAATAAATAATAAGTAAGCTAACAAATAAACAAATAGTAAGTAAGCAAACAAACAAACAAATAAATAAATAAATAACGAAGAAGAAGAAAGCACATAAGTAGAAATGAGCTCTCCCCTGGATACAGTACAAGGTGGAACCAGTAGACTGTTAAATGTCACATACATGTATTCATAGACCCAGAGCGATGACTCCAAAAGGGTATATTGTAAATGCTATAAATAAATTAAGGCAAAATCCTAAAATATTATCATTTAACCCAGAGGAGCTCAAGAGACAGAGAAATGAGTTGAAACAAGCAAAATAACAAAATGCCAGACTTACTTAATTGCCAACTTATCAATAATTACCTTAAATTTAAATATTTAAATACTCGAACCATAAAAATATCCCTAGAGGTTTGCAGAAAGAATGAACACACACACACACACACACACACACACACACACACACACACACATGCTGCTTACAAGAAAATCATTTCATGTTCAATGGTACAGGTAAGCTCAAAGTAAAAGGATAGAAAAAGATACATCATGTAGATATTAAGAAAAATAAAAAGCAGTGTCTATATTAATATCTGATGAAATAGACTTCAAAACCAACAAAATTACTAGAGATGGTGAGAGAGTTTATATAATGATAAAAGGTTAATCTACCAAGAAGACACAACAGTCCTAAAGATGTGTACAACCAAACAATAAAATCTCAAAAGACAAGACAAAACCTGATGGAGCTGAAATGAGAAAGCTGAGTCACAAGTATGAATGAGAACTTCAACATCTGCTTTACATCAACAGGTAGAACTAAAAAAACATAAAGTCAGCAAGGATACAGAAGATCTGAGATACACAATTAAGAACGTAAGGTCTAATGGACGTGTACAACACACAACAACCACAGAAAACACATAATTTCCCAAATATTCGAGCACTATTCACCAAGACACATGAAATTCTGCATCATAAAACAAGCTCCCACAAATTACAGAGTTTGTTCTCTAAATACAAAAGAATAAAACTAGAACCAAAATATCTTTAGGCATACAGAAACTAAACATCAGCCGGGCGTGGTGGTGCACGCTTGTAATCCCAGCATTCAGGAGGCTGAGACCGGAGGATCAGGGTTTGCGGCCAACCTCAGCTACCTAGTGAGGCACTCCGCAACTTAGTGAGACTCGGTTTCAAAATAAAGAATAAAAAGTAGGGCTGGGGGTGTAGCTCGTAGGTAGAATGCCCCTGAGTTCAATCCCCAGTACCGCAAAAAAAAAAAAAGAAAAAGAAACTAAACATCATACTTCTAAGTAATTCATAGGTTAGAGAAAGAGCCTCAAAGGAAGCAAAAAAATTAATTAGCAGACCTGAATGAAAGAAATAACAATATAATGAAATTTGTAGGATGCAGTTAAATTGGTACTGAGACTGAAATTTACTTTATATACATGTTTGCATAAGAAATGATGAAAGCTTTCAAATAAGTAACCCTATCTCAAAGACCAAGATAAAGAAGGGCAAAATAAATAAAACAAATAGAGGTAGGAAATGATAAATATAACGACAGGACCCAATGATACTGAAAATGAAAAGTAGAGAAAAATCTAAGAAGCAAAAAGTTAGTTTTTTATAAAATCATTAAACCTGTATCAAAACTGAGAAGTTTTTTTTAGAAAAATAAAAAGAACCTCATTAATTTAATAAATGTAATAGAAATATCACTAAAGATCCTATGGTCCTCCAAAATGTAATAAAGGAATAATATAAATAACTTTCATATGTCAAGAACTCAGAAGATCAGTCCTTGAAATTTCAAACTACCAAACACTCAACCAAGAGGAAATAGATAATCTAAATGGTACTATCATCATTAAAGAAATAGAGTTTTTAATTGAACAGCTCCAAAAAAGAAATTTCCAGGCTCGGACAATTTCACTGGAGAATTCTAGCACTTAATGAATTAACACCAATTTTCCACACTATCTTCCAGAAAATAGAAGAGGAAGGAGCACTTCCCAACACATCTCATGAGACCAATATTAACTTTCTACCAACACCAGATGAGGGCAGTACAAAAAAAGAAAACCAGAGACCAATATTGCTCATGGATCTGGATGCAAAAATGATCAACAGAATATTATTAAACTCAATTTAAAAATATAAAATTAACTGTATGTAATGACCAAGTGGGATTTATTCCAGGGATGTAACCTCTGAAAATCAGATGACTTTATTAATTGATGTAGAAGAAGCATTTGACGAAATGTAGTACTTGTTCATGAGAGAAACTTTCAGCAAGTAAGAGAGAGGGAATACCTCCTAATAAAGAGTATGTACAATAATCCTACAGCTGGCGCTATATTTAATGGCAAAATGCTGAATATATTTCTCCTAAGATGGAGAGAAAGGAAAGGATGGTCATACTTTTATTCAACATAATATTAACAGTTCTGGCCACTAAGGTAAGATGAGGATTTAAGCATATAGGTTGGAAAGGAAGAAATAAAATTATATCCATTTGCAGATGACATGATTGTCAATAAGGAGAAAATATCAAGAAATCTACAAATAAATTCTTAGGGCTAATAGATTCAGCAAGGCTATAGGATATGAGATCAAAATACAATTTATTTGCGAATCTATATATTGACAAGAGAGCAAGAGAAAACAGAAATGAAAACACAATAGCACTATATTCCCTCCAAGGAGTCAAATGCTTACATGATCTGCATGCTGATGTCTTAAAAGGTTGCTAAGAGTATTTAAGAAGACCTGAATAAATGAAAATACATACCATGTTCATGGATTGGAAGACTTCTCGTAAGGACCAAGTGGACATTCGTAGGCAAAAATAACAAACCTTCACCTAAAAGCCTTACAAGAATCAACTCAAAACAGTTCATAAACTTACTTTAAATGTAAATTGTAGCTGTTACAATTATTTTTGAAAAAGAAGATAGAATCTTCAGGATCTATAGCTGTGCAAATAGTCCATAGGCTTGACACCCAAAGCACTATCTGAGAAGAAACAACTGAAAAACCTACCAGTGGGAAAGTATCTTTGAAGAGGATAAGAAGATGAATTCAGACAACAAGTTATAGGAGAAGATATTTCCAACCCACCTAGCTGACAAAATGTGGAATGAGGTCTCAAAAGTTAACATAAAAAATAATAAATTGAATTAGAAAATAGGCCCAAGATGCAAATAAAAATTTCACAGAAGAGTATGTGCAGATAGCAAATAAACACGGGACAAGATGTCCACTGTCTTTATCCAGGCAGAAAGTGCAAATTAAAACCATAAACCTACCAGAATGGCTAAAATAAAGGTAGTCACACTAAATACTGATGAGAATTCAGACCAACAGGACCCTCGTGCCTTGCTGGCTCAGTAGTTTCTTAAAACCCAAACAACCCAGAAATTCTACCCTTGGACATTTATCCTAGAGAGACAAAATATTAAGATCACTGAGTCTGAAGGCTCAGATTCAGTGCGTCAAGAAATATCACCAACAGTCATAGAAGCTGTTATTTGTAATGGACAAAAAGTGGAAAGGATTCAGGTATTTTTCAACTGGCTAAGGGTTAAATTAACTGTGGTATGTCCATGCCACGGGAAATCACTGGGCAATGAAAAGAAGTGAACCTCTGCCTAGGGCAGCAACCTGGATCAATCTCCAGAAAATTACACCTGAACATAAAAGCTCAATCCTAAAAGGTTACATCCTGTGTGATTCTGCTTATACGATATTTTTTATGTGGAAAAAACTTCAGAAACAGCACAGATTAGTGGCTAACGGGGGCCAGGGATGGGGGAAGTGGGGTGGTTATTGAAGGCCAGCAAGAAGAATTCTTTCAATTGAACTGTTCAGTATTTGACTATGGTGATGAATTCATGACCCCACACACACACACTCACAAACACACGTGCACACACACAGACACAGGCACACATGTGCACACACACATGCACACATACAAGTAAAATTGGGGAAACCTTAAAAGATTGATGGCTATAATTGATATCAATATATTCTGTTACAGTTTTATACAATGTCCCCTTTTGGGGAAACAGGGCTGCATGTGTGAGAGATCACAACTGTTTCTTAAAAGTCCAGGTGCATCTACAAGGATCTCAATAGAAACTATTTGCATAAATGTTCCATTGTCTCAGGGACTGGACGTCCTATGAGGAAGGCTCAGATCCATTGGGCCAACCAGAACTGCTGTAGACATGAAGAGTTGCAAAGGAGAGAGAGTGATGCAAGCTAGGACTGACGCTGCAGAACCACCCAACGCAAACCCTGGTGCTGGTACTGACTGCACCCTCTGCCGGGAAGAGGATGGCCTGCCCTGGTGGGCCCTGCAAGATGAGAAGAGCTATGGAGCTCAGGCATGGTTCCTTGGAGATGCGCTTTTCAGCATGGCTAGAAGGCACTGACAACAAAGTGTATCGTCTCCCGCTCTGGACCCCTGCCCACGAGGACCCAAGGAGATGACAATCACGCGTTGCTGGTTCAAGCTTCTTTTATTGTGCAGTTTCTTTCCTCCTCCCTCACTCCCCCTCCTCAGGGACGGAGGATGCTAGTTATCAACCCAAGTAGTAAAACGTGGGGCCAGAAGGGACGTAGGCTTAGAGCCGATCAGGGCTTGAGCCATGAGGTATGGCCCTACAGCTCTCACCTGGGAGCATTCTCAGGCCACAATCTCTGACGTGCTGGTGCATGCTCTCTGACGTGGCACAGCCCTCCTCTAAGATGTTACCGTTTGATAGTTATTCGGCAGTCAGCTGTTCCTGGCACTCTGCCAGGCGCCATCTTGGGGCGAGGTCTCTCCGGGCCTGCCAGGCTAAGACCCCAACAAGCCGCTCTTCATAGCTATCTACAGTTATTATATTATTTTGATAGTTCTATGGAGAACTCATCAGATGCCTGAATAAAGCTCCGATGTCCGTGGAGAAGTGCTCCTGAGATCTCCTCTCCATGGAGCCATGCTCCGGCCTGGCTTGAGACCCCCCTGGACCTCACTGCAGTGTCTCCAATTGGGGCCTTTGGTAAAGATCAGAGATCGGCCTCCGCCTGGGGCCAGGAAGCTGGCAGAGTGTCACAGGGAGGCAAATGCCCCTCTTCTGTCCCCATCTGGAGCATCTGAGATGCCACCATCAGCTCTGTGGCCAGAGCGCTGATGGCAAATGACGGCCTTGGCTGCTGATCCCTGAGGCCCCGCAGTGCCTGCACCTCCCTGCGCTCTAGCAGGTGCAGCCTGGGACAGAGCAGGGGGGACCTTGCTCATCCAGTCATATCTGGGGTGGTGGGTGGAGAAAGGGAGTGGTCTCTCCTATGGGGGTTTTCAACAGACCCCTTCACCCACTTGACAGAGGCGGCCAGTGGATGTCCCTTGATGTCCTTGACTGGCAGCAAGAGACTGAGGTGGGCTCACCTGGAGGGACGGGTCATGAGTGGGACACCTCGAGGCAGAGGAGAGCCAGGGGTCCTCCCCAGCAGTGGGGGCTCCCCAGGCTTGGAGCTCTGGAGGGAGTAGCGGGGTCTGAAGTCCAGGTCTTGTTTGAAAGCAGGAGTGTCCTGGAGTCAGCCACACCTTACAGGTGGCAGCCAATCCTCTCCAATCCTCTCTGCTCCTTGGGAAAGAGGGGCCCCATCCCCTGGGGCTGCTGGTCCACCCTGGCAGAAGTGAGCCCGCCTCAAAGCTCTGGGTCACACGCTTCTGGGGGCTTGCTGGGAGCCAAAACCCTTCCCCAGCCTCGGCCTCCTCCATCTCCTCTGCACGGGGTGTGCTCAGGAAAGGGACCCCATGCGAGGGCTTCCTTTCGGGTCTGGCCCCTGACCACTGCCTGCCACTTGGAGCTCACAGCCATGTCGTCTGGGGCACATGACTCACGTCCTGCTCCCTGCCTGCAAACCCTGATCCATGGGGCTGTGTGCACGTGAGCACCCCCAGGCTTCTGCAACACTGAGGGGGATTCCTGATGGCCCAGTGCCCTGGCCTGCTCGCCTGCTCACCTGTGTCCGTGTCTACCATGTGTGATCGTGCATGTATCCAGCAAAGCCTAACATCCAAGACCCCCACCACGTGGAGATGCTCACGGTCCCACATCCTAGAGTTTGGGGTGTGAGCTGAAGCTCTGGCTGAGACCAGGCTGAGCAGAGCTGGTATCGGGAAGCCAGGCAGCATGACACCTATGTCTTCTCTCACCAGGTCCTCTCCATTGTGTCCAGCACACCCAGGGGAGCCCTGCCCAGGGCCCGAGACCATGCCAGAGACAAGGGTGCAGAGAGAGGCCCCGCCCCTGCCTGGGAACCAGACTCCATTACCCTGGGTGGTCCATGTGGGTGGAGGGGTTTCTGAGGAGGGGAGAGGAGGGGGCAAAGGCTGGCCAGCCACAGCCTGACACACTGAGCATGCCCGGACACTGGCCTCTGGGCCCCCTCGAGGGGTCTCACCAGCAGTAGTTGGTGTCTGCCTACTTCCTGATCCCTGCGGCCCCACTGCCTCCCGGAAGGGGGTCTCATGGCTCAAAGCCTCACTTGCAGGGGGTTCTCCTTAGGGGTAAGTTTCTCTTTTCATTCTTTACCAAAAGACCCCAGGGGCTCATAAAAGGCAGCGCCCACGCTGCACTGTGGGACTCCCAGGGAGACATGGCTGGAGGGGCCGGGGACGTGGCCTGCAGCCCTGGCACACTCCAGGGCAGGTGGCAGAAGGAGCGGTGTCCCAGGGCCGGGCCTCACCTGCAGCTGCGTCCCGCCGGGCAAGAGCAGGGATTTGGACTTTGCTTTGCCGTGGAAGTCAACCAGCCGCTTTCTCTGCTCTTCCTCGCTCCTCCCCTTCTCGCAGGCCCAGAGCAGCCCCACGTCCAAGAATCTGCTCTACCCCTGGCCATCTGCTGCCGTGTCCTCCATCCCCACCCTACACCTGCCACTCCCCCATGCTCTTTTTTTTTTTTCCCCCTTAAACATTTAGGAGAACTTTGCAACTGCAAACATACTGCACAGAAAATTATGTACTCATTACGAGAAAATTGACAAGAGGGATGCTCCCCCCAGAAACATAAATGAGACTTGACAGCCGAATTCTTCTGCTCTGAAGGAAACATTATCCCCGAGGAATGCTCCGTGAGCTGCTGCCAGCCTGGGCCGGGGAGACGCAGGTGAGTGTGCTTCAACCTGTGTACCTGTGTTCCGGAGGCCTCGGCCGCCCTCTGTCACCGGAGCCAATCGGAACTGTGCGGGGGCCCTTGGCTTTATTGTAAATGCTCCCCGTGTCCCTCGGTGCTATTTGGTTGTGCTGAGGAGGCTAGCTCTGCGTGGAACCAGGTGCCTCTCTGTTCCTGAAGAGACTCCTTCTGGAAATCACTGGAAACTTCTCTGAGCCAGCGCTATCCTTGTTCTAGAAACCAGAGAGAGGAACTCTCAAGTCCAGAGATACATTCGGGCCCACATATGGGGGGACGACTGCGTGACTCAGTGTCAACAGCCACGCAAGGGAACATGTCCCCAGGACAGGAGGGACGGGGAGGGACAGAGGAGAGGATGGATGTCAGGGGTGTAGAAAGTGGAAGCCAGCTGTGTGCACCCCAGGGGAGGTCCCCTCCTCCACTCACCCACGGAGGCTGGTTGGAAGTGTGCTCTGCCGGCGTGCTTTGCCAACAAACCCTAACCAGGCACGTCTGAGAGGTTCCGGGGAGGCCACCGCTGCCCCATGGGGTTGATCTGCTGGGGCCGAAAGGTGTTTGCCAATAACGGTCCCACGGCACCACTCTGCCTCAGCATTTAACGGTCCTACCACATCCTGTTCCCCCTGGACACAGCCTGTCCCGAGCTGACCCTTCCCCCGCATGTGGCCCAGCGCTGGGCTTCTGCGGGTCACTCCGGGTCACTCCTGGGTTTTGTTTCTGATGTCCCGCCCCGGTCCTGCTCCACCATGAGAGCCTTCCCAAGTGTCACCCCAGATGTCAGCACCAGCGCCCCGCACACACAAGTGGGGCAAGCCTCTTCCTGAAACACGCCACCTGCAGGCAGGGCGTCCTCCGCAGGATGAACCCACAGCAGGTGCCAGTCCCCCGCCCCCAGAGCCTGGCAGAGGAAGTGTCACCTCCTGCCCACACCACGGGAGGAGTGGGAGCCCAGGGTGGCGTGTGCGCTGGAGACAGCAGTGCTCTACCCAGGCGAGCCTCAGGAAGCGTGGGCTGCAGGTACTGACGGAGGCTCCGCACCAGGGCTGGGAGTCCTTCATGTGGGGTCAGAAGCCGCAGGTTCCAGGTTCCAGGCCACGTGTGGCCCACAAGAGACGACAGACAGGGAGACTGGAGCCTCCATTCAGCCCCAAGCTGCAAAGAAGGTGCTGGAATTCTCCTGGCCATGTCCCAGGGAAGGGATTGGCCATGGTCTGCGGCCCTGTGGTCTCTGAGGGAGGAGTGGAGGGAGGAGCCTGGTACCATCGGCATCGAGGCTCCCAGGATGGTAGGTCCCGCCTTCCTCAGTTTCCCTACACCCCTGTTTCTAGGCTCCATGTCTGTGCTAAAGCAATCCGCACAGGGTTGCCCTGCTGGTGAGCTGATGCTTCCCTTCTGGAAGGTACCCCGGGTCCCCAGGGTATCCTGCAACACACCTCGTATAGGACGCTTCCTCCTCTGACCCACTTGGGTCCTCTGTCTCTTCTTGTGGGTAACCTTGGAGTTGATGGAGATCACTGGCATGCCTGGGCACCTGGCCAGCTCAGCGCCTGGACCTCCGCCTCCTCACCTGCATCTCTGGAGAGCCCCTGCAGGAGCCCGGGTGTGAAGGCAGGAGCCCAGGTGTGAGGGCAGGAGCCCAGGTGTGAGGGCAGGAGCCCAGGTGTGAGGGCAGGAGCCCAGGTGTGAGGGCAGGAGCCCGGGTGTGAGGGCAGGAGCCCGGGTGTGAGGGCAGGAGCCCGGGTGTGAGGGCAGGAGCCCGGGTGTGAGGGCAGGAGCCCGGGTGTGAGGGCAGGAGCCCAGGTGTGAGGGCAGGAGCCCAGGGGTGAGGGCAGGAGCTCAGGTGTGAGGGCGGGAGCCCGGGTGTGAGGGGGGAAGCCTGTGTGTGAGGGCAGGAGCCCAGGTGTAAAGGCAGGAGCCCAGGTGTGAGGGGGGGAGCCCGTGTGTGAGGGCAGATGCTGCACCAAGCCACAGCTGAATTCTGGACCAGGCTCTGGCTGCTTCTCCTCTTAGATCGCTCAGTACTCTGAGCCTGCACCAAACTCATTCCTAACCTCCTGCAAGCTAAATCTCATTATTGTCTTCACAAGGGCCGATATGTACACGCGGAAAGCCGTGCTTATTACATCTGTGTCCGGTCTGAGTGTCCTCGGAACCGCTTTGGGATGAAAAGCGTAAAATCGCTTATTTTATTGCACTGACTAATTAGAAGGAGCCAGACCATTTTATGAAGACGTAACGCTGAGGGGCTCTGTCAAGCCACCTTCTCCTCCCCGGAGGGGCCACGTTCACAGAACCGGCAGATTGTCAGCGTTCGAGAAGCTTCTTCAGGAAATTCAAGTTTCATTTCCCTCCAAAGGTCCATTTTCCATGATTAGAAAGAGGAGGCCGATCGTTACAAGTTCTTTCCCCTGTTCCTCTGTGGGAGTAGAGGAGCACGTTGGCTCCCAGCGCCCCCACAGGTCCCCTCCTTTAGCATTAGCAGGAGGAGGAAGAGGAGAGGAGCAGGGAGATAGGAGGGGAAGAAACACAGCTCTTCCTGCACCACATTCCTGCGAGGATGACATCCTGCCCACTGGGAATCAGGGTGCTGAGCTGCAGCCCAGCAAGGACCACAGAGAGGCCTGGCCGACTCCCTCCCGGGCTGGTCCAGCCCCCTGGGGTCCTCCAAGTGCAGATCCATCCCAGGAAGGGAGTTTTTCTAATTAGCAAAATAATTAAGACAGTTGGAAAGAGTGAGTGTGATGGGGGAGGAGCCACAGGAGGAGCCACAGGAGCCTGCCTGTGCTGTGCTGGGGCCACCTTGGAGGCTGGGGTGGGAGGAGGGGGAGCCCTGGAGAGGATTCCATGAGGGAAGCCACCTGCTGTTCCCAGGCTTCTCCAGAAAATCCCCAACCAGAGGCAAGGGGCTGGAGCTGAGCTGGGAGGCCTGGGCAGACATGGGGCAGGGGGTGTGGGGGAGGGGAGGTCTGCAGAGGCTCCAAAGAGGACCCCTGCATCTGCAGAGACCTGGGCATGGCAGCTGAGGAGCAGGGAGGATGGACAGCTGCTTGGAGCTGGAGACTGACCGCCAAGGGTGCACAGAATCAGGAGAGAAGCCCAGGGCCAGCCCTGATGGGACCTGTCGCCTGGCTTCTGGGTACCCAGCAGCCCCGATGGACCCGGAGGGGCTCCTGCCACTCTCTGTGCTGGTACATCTGAACCCAGGGTTCTGAGGGCAAATCCTTGCTCCTCGCAGACAACCAGGATGAGAAAGAGCTGTGCCCAGGCTGCAGCAAACCCGCTTTTCTTCCTCCCAGCCAGGTCTGATGAGGTAGGCTAGGTAGAGAAGTTAGGTAGAAGGTGGTATTGGGAGGTTAAGCCAGCTCCACCCCTTGGAAGTTTTCTTTGTTTCCGGCCCACCCGAGATACACTGCGAAGGATAATCTCCGGAAAAGCCCAGCCCCCACCTGAAGCTCACATCCATCCTAAAAAAAAACCTAAGAAGAGGAGGATCCAATTTTCTGTGATCAGCCCCCACCTGAGGAGCACACCTATCGCCCACCTGAAACTTGAGAGAGGGGCTGGGAAAAGACCCCGCCCTCTCTTATATCCCTCTGCACCTTCTGTGCTCGCTCTCTTCCTCTGGGGACCTGCCCTTCGATCGGTCCGGGTGACCTAGGACCCCCTTTTTACCCCCTTCCCATCTCCCCTTCCCAAGTTCCTTCCCAAGTTCCCTAAATAAATAAAAAACCTGCCAGATGTTTCTGACTGGTATGTGTTAAAATTCTTTTTACCACTAATACCAAGGACCTAAGAATTGGGAATCGCCGTACCCCATAACAGGTCTGGTATTTCTTTGCTCCACAACCCGGGCAGCCCATCCCTCACGCCTGGGTCAGGGTCTCCCTGGAGGAGTCAGTAGTGGCCTGGGATAAAATTATATATATATATATAATATTATTATATTATATAATTATTATATTATATAATTATTATATATAATATATATATTTTTAGGCAGAAGTCTTAGGCAAGTGCTCTCGGACCCCCTTGGACCTGGTAACTATACCAGGATGTAAAAAGGAATTTTAACTGCTATTCTTTGCTTCTGTAATCTACTTTGCTGCAAATGGTAATAGGAAGCCGTCTTGGCCACAAGATTGCATCTAAGTCTGTCCTAAACGAACACCTGGTATTTGTCAAACAATGTAATGATTTTATAACCATAAAAACCCGACTTTTCCATACCCTCAGCTCTGTTACCAAGGGATATAAAACTGGCCCAAACCAACACTCAGGGCGGCAACACCCTGGCATGCTGTTTGCCCCAGCCAGCCGGTAAATGGTGTGACCCCTTTGACACTGTGGAGTCTGGTGTGTCCCTGTGGGTCACCTGGCAACAGGGAGGACTCCTCCCCACAGTGCTCCTGATGTGAGGCCACATCTCCAGCCACGGTGTCCCTGTGCTTGGCTCTGTGTGGCTATCTGCAGAATCCTGTATGTAAGAGTGACGTCACGGAACCTGTGGTCCCCTGGAGCGGTCCCAGGGTGCAAGGAGGCAGGACAGATCACATCCAGGTGCTCCGGTGCCGGGGGTCACACCTCGAATCCCACACGAGGTGGACCTCGGACTCTAGTGAGCAGGGAGGCGCCCCGATCCCTGCCTGTCCACTCCCTCCTCAAACGCCTGAGCCCGGCACCCACCATGGCCAGAGCTGGGTCCACAGTCTGGAGGGCAGGGAGGGAACAGGACCTGCGCTGAGCAGCTGGGACACGAGATGAGCCGGGTAGGTACTTGATCCTCGGTGTGCGGGTCAACTCACCCAGCCAGCGGGCATTTGCGGACCTCTAGTATCATTCCCTCTGCTCGGCATGGAGTCCGTCCATCACCCACACTTTGCAGGAAATGAGAAAATTGGTTCTCGGTATAATTTTCAAGGGATCTCGAGTTCCCACGCAGGCAATGACAGAAATCATTCATTCACAGAGGGGGAGGCCAGCCTCAGGAGGCTTGTCAGGACAGAGCCAGGCAGAGCCCAGAGGTCTCCTGCAGGAGGGGCCCAGGAGCATCTCGGTGCCTCTTAAGGGCTGGCGGCCCCCACGCAGGCTGGCACGCCCAGAAAGGCAGCCTGAACATAAGCCTGGGCTGGGACCAGTGGCCGGCTGGTTGGGTTTGAGTCTCAAAGTGCCGAAGGCGTTGAGGCCGGTGCTCCGGGTTTCCCAGGTAGTTTGATTTCCTCACAAGAAGGTGGAGTCCCTTGAGTCAGCTGGAACATGGGGGTGAGTCCCCAGTGTAGATCTCTGACCCCAGCCCTGCAGAGTCGACATGGTCTCCCTGTCCTCCCTGCCTCCCCGCCTCTCCCTGTCTCTGCCTCTCTAGAATCTCATCTCCACCTCCATCTCTGTCTCTTCCTCTTCCTCTAATTCTTTCTTTATTTACTTCCCCAGAGAATTTCAGACTGCAGAGAAAGGCGACGTCCTACATCTGAGTGACTTTATCTAGCCAGGAGATTTTACGGATACTTTTTTTTATTAAAAAGGATACTTAATCCTATTTCTTAATGTTCAGGGTCTAGAAGCAACTGATTCTCCAACAACCCTGTGGGCCCCAAGCTCTAATATCTTATGAATCAGACACTCCCCTCCCGAGTGCATCCTTTCTGGAGACACGTGGACAATGGGGGTCATCCCTGCCAGCCACACGTGCACAATTCCAAACTTCATAAGCATCTAGAAAACAAAAATTCCAGCAATAGCACACCTAGCCAATTATCAAAACTTTACACTTGTTTTTGTTTGTTTGTTTTTGGTGCTGGGGAGCCAGGGCCTTTTCTGTCACCCCAGAAGCCATCAAGACCTTGAACAGCAGCTAGAACAGGGGCTGGGCTGGCGCTTTAGCAGCTCACAAGAGCTCAGGAAGAAAAAATGCCCTGCAACCCCCAAACCCTTCAGCCAGACTGAAACCCAGAGCAGGTTCTGTGCATGTCCAAAAGGAAAGAGCCAGAAAGAACACCACATGAAGTGTTGCTTTCAATAACTCAATAACACAGGCATTTTTGCAAAAGCTGAGGTGCGCGTCAGTTGGAGACGGGAATGTTACTTAGCAGCAGAGATGAACGAAGAAGGGCCCTTGGAGCGAGGCAGGCACCAGTCGGTCTTGAACCACGTGAGTGGAAGGTGCAGAACGGCCCGACCTGTACCACAAAGCATGACATTATCAAGCGCAAGCACGGGGGTGGTTTGCACACTGCGTACCAGGCCATGTGCTTGCCTAATAGGCAGGGAGAGCCCACCTCAGCTAGAAATAGTTCCAGTGGCATGACCCAGGCAGAGAGGAACTTTTGGAAAGCAGATTAAATACGATGGGAAACTACCTTCTTTTTTTCCTTGTATAGTCATGGAACCTAAAGCACAAAGCCCCGAGTGTTGCTTTATGGTGAGGATTATGCCCCCCCCCCCCACCGTCACCATTCCATCTTTTTGAATAGCTTCTGCTTTCAAAGTTACCTTATGTTCCAAGACGGCTGCTAGGGTTCCAACAATCCCGTCTCTATCTCAGGCCAGCCGCAGAGGAAGGTGGCCGAAGATGAGAGGATTCTCCCTTCCTTTGGAAAGGCATTCCTAAACTTCCTCTCACTGTGCCTTACTTCTCAATTCTCTCAAAAGCAGGCCAAAGGCAGCTGCTGGGGAAGCTGGACCACTGGTCTCCTGGTGGAGGGCGCTCGTTTCTGGTGTTCTGAGGTCGGGGAGGAGGGATTCAGGGTGAGCCCTGCCCTGGGCTTCACCCTGGGAGGGAAGGCACCGCGATGGTGGAGGAGCAGAGGGCTTGCAATTTTTTTTTTTTTTTTGCGGTACTGGGGATTAAACCCAGGGACATTCTACCTCCGAGCTATACCCGCAGCCCTATTTTTTATTCTTTATTTTGAAATAGGGTCTCACTAAGCTGCAGAGGGCCTCACTAAGTAGCTGAGGCTGGCTGCGAACCCAGATCCTCCTGTCTCAGCCTCCCAGGTACTGGGATTACAAGCGTGCGCCACCCATGCCCAGCTGACGGCTTGCACTTTTATCTACAATATCTTTCTCAAAAACAGCAATTGTCAGAAACCAACTGCATGATCTTTGACTTTGGTTGAAAAACGGCGACAAGGGAAGAATGTGGGGGTTTTTGTTTGTTTGTTTGTTTGTTTGTTTGTTTTTTTGCACTATTCATTCTCTCCTTTATTCATGTTCAGAATCGCTCACCAGCAGAAACCTGAACATAACAAGATGTGTATTTAGTGCATCGATTTCTACTAATGATATAAAATGACTCATCAATTTATAACAATAATGAATAGCCACTAATTGTTAAAAGTCCCTCCGCCTGGCAGGACATGGGGCGCCCTTGCTGGCTCTGCGGGTACTCACAGATTCCCTTGGCCCCCGATCAGCTGGAGGGGCCTTCTCTTGCTTCTCTGGGGTCTTTTCTCAGTGTACAGTCCTGCCCTCCGCCCACTCTCTCCAACTGAACTTGACCTTCACTTCCGGCTCGCTGGCACCTCTCACCAGGCCTGGCCGGCCCTTTGCAGCTCTGTCTGCCAGAGCGCTGTAAGGAGAGACACACTTGGCGTGCATGTGGCTCCTGTACGCTCTGACATCTGGCCAGGGGCAGTCTGGGGCAGGTGGCTCTGGCGTCTGGCTGAGCCCGGTCATGGACACCTGGAGGTGTCTCTGACACCGCAGAGAGCATGGTCCAGTGCAGCATGTCAGCTGCGTGCAGAGAGGGTCTGCAGGAGCAGGCCAGGGGAGGATGGAGAGTCGCCCCAGGCCTTTGGGTCTCCTTGGGCTAGCGCTTTGATGGGAACATCACTTTGAAACTTTCCAGCAGCACCTAGACAGCACGCTTCAACCCCCTCGCCCTGCAGCGGCCAGGGGCCCGGCATCCCCGCGGGCCCTCCCTGACCATTCATTATCTGTCTCTCTATCGACCATATTTTCTCGGATCTGCTGACTGGCTGTTGATTATGCATCTCTGCCGAAGAGGCCCTTGATTTCTGACTCTTGGAATCATTTCCGAATGTGTCACTCAAAGCCCACTGCCCAAGTCCTGTGAATCCCCAAGGAGAGCTTCATTTGAGGAAGGGAGGTCATGGGGCGGCCCTGCCACTCACCCATGCCATGGTGGCGCCAACTTAGGTGCCCCATGTCCCCGGGCTCCTGGTACCCATTCCTGGAGTTGAGAGCCGCCCCGGGGCCTCGAATTTGGGAGAGAAGAACCGCTCCTGTGGTCTCTACACTGTAAAGTGAGACAACTGGGGAAGTCTTGAGCCGAGTGACCCTGGAGGCACTTCCTGGGGACTGTCATCGGCCCGACTGGGGCAAAGGATCCCAGGGCCCAGAGGGCAGGAAATTGGCAGTTGGCTCTAAGTAAGTTGAGGACAAATAAAGCGACCTGTGGAATTAAAATGCAAAGCATTTCTTCCAGTTCCTAGATAACCACCGAAAGGTAAAATCACTAGTCTTTCCGTGAAAGAAATTAGCATTAATAAGATAAAACCGTATTTGGAATAACTGACATTTTGATGAATGTGCCAGGAGGGATGGATGTGATACTTTTGATGGATAATATTTTGGGTAGCCTCGGGTTGCATTTAATTGTTCCTGCTTCGTTCTCAGCTTTAGTTAAGTGAAATAGAAAACCTCGGTAAAGCCGGAATTTATCTTTCAGGAGGCAGACACGTGGCTTAATTATCAATCCTGGCTGACAGCTGCTCCTCGGCACACAGGGCTCCTGGAGTGGGGATTCTCTCTGCCCCTCCGGACATGTGTCCCCAAGGGCAGAAGTGCCATCTTCATACCCTGGTGCTGGGGACAACGCCTCTCCTGCAAGACAGGGCTCAGGTTCTCGGCCAAGTGACGTTTCCCAGCAGGAGCTCCGATTCCCTCCCCGAAGCCCGTAGGTCAGCTGCTGGGGGGACCGGCAGAGCCCCGGGCTTGGGTTCCTGAACAGCGTCCCTTTCTCCAATCTTCCTTGGGATCGAGCTGGGGCCTGAATACACGTCCAACCTCTTCATGGGCTGCTTTTTGCCCCATGGTGGGGTGCAAACATCCCCAGGGATGGGCTTCTGCCAGCCCAGAGCCTGGGCTCTGGGGGTGTGCCCGCTTTCTCCAACGCCCTTTCCTGGGGGACCCCTGCTCCTCATCTGTCTCCTCTTGGGGGACCACCTGCAGCTGTCCCCACCTGGGGGACCTCTTGTCTTGTTTCCTTGTCTTCACCTGGGCAGACAGACCTCCCCCTGCCAGTCACACTCGCTGCAGGCGTTGATAAACTGTCTGACCATGCCCGAGACAGGGGTCCTGTTCTCTGCAACCTGCACGCCCCCTCGTGCATGGTCCAGGCTGGGGGAGGGGCCTCAGGGGCTGCGCTCCCTGCCCAGAGTTCGTCCACAGCTGCTCTGAGTTCTGGGGCCACCTGGTTCTTCTTTAGCTCAGTCCTTGCTCAGAGGAAGGAGCCAGCCCCACCTCTGCTGGGGAGCACCCCACTCTGCACCCACGCACACCTGTCCTGCAGCACCACGGACCTCGGCAGGAGGAGGGAGAGTGGAACGGGGCCCTAGGCAGGCTCTGCCAACCAAACAGGACGCCAAGAGAAGGGTGGACTCTGCCCTGTGATGCCCTGCCCCAGCAGCATGGCATGGAAGGGAGGACTTGGAGAGCCAGCTGGGGAGCAGAGCGGGGTCTTGGGGCCCAGGCTGCGAAAGCCCATCGAAGAAGAATCCCGAAACCTCCCTGGGGGCAGGGACCAGGATGGGGAAGTTTGGGAAGGACCAAGGTGGAAGACAGCAAAGACGGCCTCTCCGCAGGTCAGGAGGAGACTCCGAGGTCACCTGGGGGCACTCAGGTACACATGTGTGTTTAATTTGACCAAAATTATCCTAGATTCATGTGGATCAGGACCGCAGGGTTGAGGCCAGCACGCAGCAACCTAGCGAGACTCTGTTTCAAAATAAAAAATAAGCCAGGCGTGGCACTTGGGAGGCTGAGACAGGAGGATTGTAGGCTCAAAGCCAGCCTCAGCTAGTTACGCCCTCTGCGGCTTAGTGAGACCCTGTTTCAAAATAAAGAATAAAAAATAGGACCCAGGGTGTAGCTTGGAGATAGAATGTCCTTGGGTTCCATCACCAGTACCGCAAAAAAATAGAAATAAAAAATAAAGTAGGGCTGGGGGTAAATTCAGAGGTAGAATGCCCCTGAGTTCAATCCCCAGAAACACACACACACACACACACACACACACACACACACACACACACAGTTATATGCAGAGTGTCTAAAAGTTCAACCATTATACTGTACCAAGAGCTGTTGCAAATTGATTTTTTAAAAGACAAATAACTTAAAAGAACATTAGACAAAATGTGTGGACAGGCACTTAGTAGAAAATTCCTGAATGGTCAAAAATTGTAGGAAAAGTTACACAGCCACAAGTAGACAGAAAATAAAAATTCTTTTAATAAGGCATTATCAATTTTCACCTCACTGATAAGCAAAAATGAAAAGGTAACACTTTTCAGTGGAGAAATAGGGGAAGAATGTTCTTATATTATCGCTGCAAATGCCAATTACAGTTGCCTCTTTGAAAAACCATCTGGAAGTATATGTATCTAGCTAAAAATACACAAACCCATGGACTCAACCTTGCCATCCTGAGTAAGTGACCATCCCCTAGAAATAAGGGAGGCTAAGAAGCCGGGTGTGGTGCGCACGCTTGTAATCCCAGTACCTGGAAGGCTGAGACAGGAGGATCCGGGCTCAAGGCCAGCCTCAGCTACCTAGTGAGGCACTCCACAACTTAGTGAGACCCTGTTTCAAAATAAAGAATAAAAAATAGGACTGGGGGTAGAATGCCCCTGGGTTCAATCTCCAATACCGCAAAATAAAATAAAATAATAAGAGAGGCTGAGAACGGAGCCGCACACAGGAGGACATCCACGGCAGGGAACTGGCAAGGGGGCGCACCTGGGCAGGAGAGCCCAGGACTCAGGGAGGGGCAGATCCCTCGGGGCCCTGCCACCTTGGCAACCAATGGAGAAAGAGAGGGGCTCGTAGGACCCTGGTTTTCTTACACAATTGTAAAAAGACTAAAACCATAGGTATGTAATAAAAGTATTAAAAACTATATGGAATAAAGTCTAGGCTGCATCATGTGACCCGTTAGTAAATTGGTGTAGGTGTGTGTGTGTCGTACGTGGGTATGGGGGTGTAGGTAAAGATGCCCATGTCTTGATGGGCATTAGCTAGGCCCCTCCCCTCTCTCCCCCAAGCCCTCTGGTCTCGATCAGCTGTGCACCAGAACCCCCGAAGCTCCGGTCCCCCCCGGGCCTGGTTTCCTATCTCTAAGTACTCCGCGCCCATGCACCTGTGTGCAGGAACCTGGACTCTGGTGGGTGCTAAGCAAGCAAGACTCAGAGGAGCCCCTGTGTCAGGGGGCGGTCAGGAGAGGGTGGGGGATATCGGGTACCTGAGAAGGGCATGTCTAGTCCCTCTTTGGACCCCGCACGAGTGCTGGAGGCCGCTGGCCTGGAGGGAAGACCTGGCCTGGCCTGGAGGGAAGCCACCTGGAGGAAGCCACCAGTAGATGAGAGTGACATTCCTTCTACTGCGCCTTGCCACGGTGGCACCTGCCTTAGAGCCGGCACAACATGAACCTTTCCATCTGTAAGTTGTGCTTGTCGGAAATTTTGGTTACGGTAACCAAAAAGCTAAGTAAGACAGCACCTCATGTGTGGGCCCGTCTGGATACCCAGGAGCACTCTGCAAAGCACCTCGGCCCCAGGTCAGATGCACATCCCCAGACTATAGGAAGCTGAGAGCTTACGTTCATCCCTGCGGCCCAGGTTGAAATCCGAGAGCCTCTCCCCCGGTCCCTGCTCTTGGTGCCGGCGATGAATGACCAGGCCAGGCCCACAGCAGGAAGCAGAGGCCAGGCCCCCCCAAGGAGCAGTCACAGAAGCACACGGCCTCCCACCCACCTGCCCTGGCTCAGCCCGTGGCTCAGAGTGAGGTGTGGGCACTGGGGGACGCCTCATGCAGGCCTCGTGTCCTCCTGTCTCCCTCCCTCCTGGACAGCCAGTCTCTGCCTTCGGACGTTGGGAGCAGGAGTGGCCACGACTGGTGTTGGCCCTGACCCGCTCCGTGTGAGCTGGAGCCCAGGATGCACGGGCTGCAGGGCCTTCTCTAGGGTGCAGGATGCGTGAAATATGGGGGGCCATGAGTGGGGTCAAAGAGCAGACAGCCATGCAGCTCAGGGGCACCTTTCTGTTCTGGGATTTGCATAGAACCCTTTGTCTTTCCCATTATCTCTGGGGTTTTTTGTTTTTCATTAAAAAAATAAAAAGTCACTCCTGCTTTTCCAAGGGGAAAACCAGCTGGGTCCCCAGGCTGGCGCCTGCCATAAGGTCCCACCAGGCCGTCTCCTCTTCTGGCCATGCCCACGCTCTGTCCTCCGCATGACGCCGATGCTCTCTGCAGAGGTTTGCAGAGCCAAAGCACAACAGCTCTGGCTGTGGCAGAGCATGGGCATGGCCTACTGGAGCAGAGAGGGAGGAGGGGCAGCGGGGAGGGGCAGGAGGCCAGGGCGAGGCTGAGCAGAAGTAAGGGGAAGGCACTGGCGCACATGTCCAGGTGCTTAGAGCAGGGTGTGCATGATTTGGACGGTCCCCCTGGCCATTTGTCTGTGATTTACTGCTGGGTCTTAGCCCAGGAAGCCCCCCCTACCCCAGCCCCTGGCCCGAGACTGGTTGTATCTGCTCCATCTCCAGGAAGCCATGGGCGCAACCTGGACCTGCCTCCGCTGCACAAGCTGTCCCATGCCTCTGTGCTATTTGGAATCTCCACCGTAAAACACATCCCAGATGTTCTGGAGTGTCACAGACGTCACTTTAGGTTGAGCAGAGAGATGACTGGGTAGGGCCAGTGTGCATGCAGCACTTGGGGATATGCGTGCTCAGTCCTGGGATGTCACAATGCTTTCTGTCGTCTCCGTGCTCAGCTCTGTTTTCACTCTGCAAACACAAACCAGTAGCACCCAGCACCCAGCACCCAGTAAAGACAAGCAGGTCATCATAGTTCCCGGGCGAGGTGGACCTGGCTCAGCCACTTGACCTCTGTGAAGAGCCTGTGATTCTTTGTCAGGACAATTTGCCAGCTAAGCTCACATGCCAGAGGGGCTTGAGTGTGGGCATCCTCAGGGGACGGCTGCCCCGTTGTTATCAGAGGGGCACCATTAATGTCCCACAAGCAATTGCTAAGAAGGGATCGGGACAGTTAAGGGAGGTGATGGATACAAAGCACAAGACAAACAACTTCTCCACAAAATGTATTCGCCGTCACCATCATTAATATTGTTGCAATTATCACCGTCATCATTGCTTCACCATCACCACCACCATTACCACATCACCGTAATCACCACCACCATCGTCCCCACTTCATAACCATCATCATCAGCATCACTACCTGCCACGACACCTAAATAGCTGGATCTTGAGCAAGGCTCGGTCCGCTGGAGTCCTGCAAGGCCAATGATTCCAAAAGAAGGAATGTGTGGCATATCCCACTTTGCTTTATGTTATATTCTGGAAATTTGGGGTGCTTTGGGTTTTGCTTTCACATTAATTATAAAGGAAATTTTCTTAGAAACACAAGATGGCTGGACGGACTATGATTCCTCCATATTAGCTGAAAAAGCAGTGTCTCAGGACGGCCTATAGGATACTCATTAACCTTTTACAAACACCAGGAAATGGGCTTTGCAAGCTTAGTTACTAAACAGCCTTATTTCCCTATCAGCACACAGGTTAGAAACAAAATAAATAAACCAAAGAAACTTAGGTCTACTGTTTTATCTATGAGTAAAGAAAGCTTTAAGACAGATAGTTTGCTCCTCTCTAAAATCCCCCCCCCCCTTGTGTCCACCACACATTAACTAACTCTAGCTGCCTGAGAAAAAGATAAACACTGCTTACAGGAACTAAACAGATAGAGAAGATTTAAACTAATGGATAGAAACTCTTCATCATTAACCTTTAACACTGCTTTGTACTAAAAGAATTCTTATATACATATTGTATTCTGTAACCTTTACTGTTTTCTTAATACCACGGGAAATGGCTTTTCTAGTTAAAGATGTACCCACTTGACCCTAGGAAAAACAAGTCTGTAAAAATTCCTGTTCTATATGCCTCATTGTAAAAGATTGTATAAAAAACAGCTACTACAAGAATAAACAGATGTCCTTCTTCACTGAATTGGGGTATTCTCACTACCTTGTCTCATTCCACACCTAACGAGGGACCCCCAACCCCACTGCCACGAGGGCTAGCTCCCGACAACTACCATCATCACCACCATCACCACGACCACCACCATCATCTGCACTATCATTATAAGCATCATCACTGGCACCATTATCATCACTTCCATCACCATAATAACCACCACCGTCACCACCACCACCACCACCACCATCATCATTGCCATAGTTATCACCATCACCATAACCACCACCATCACCATCACTGTCCCCACATCACTGTCCCCACCACCATCATCACTCCCATCACCATCACCATTACTGCCACCCTCGTCATCACCATTGTTCTCCACCATCAGCATCATCACCATTACCACCACCAGCATAATCATCACCATCACCTTTGTTATCGCTGTCTCCCAAGAAAGTTTCGTGCACAGCCTCGTATCTCATCACAGGCTTGTTGCATAATCTGAGGTTGACTAGAGCTCTCTCACACCCACTGGTTGCCAAGACTGCCCATCTTCCCTTCCCTTTCCCTCCTGTGGACAGACAAGCTCCACGCACCATTCCCTCTGAGGACTTTGATAGCCCAGCCTCGGGCAGAGCCCCAGGTCAGGGCAGGTCCCTGGCCTGCAGGACTCACTCTCCCATCACGCCCTAGACAATCCTAAGAGAAAAGCCATTTGTGGAGTCTCAGGGTAGCGTATGGTTTCAGATAACCTCTGCAGATAGCCCTTCTTGGGCATTTAGACATTCCTCTTAAAAGTATAGAAAATACGCTAACTTGGCATGACGGTTTGGATCTCAAATGTCCCCCCAAAGCTTGTGTGTTTGAGGCCTGGGCCCCAATGCAGCAGCGTTCAGAAGTTGGGCTTGTTGAAGGTAGCTGGATCATGAGGGCTCTGACTTCACTGGTGAATTAATCATGGCTGGCAACGTTGTCGGGAGGTGGTAGAAACCATAGCAGGTGGGACCTAGAGGAAGGGAGTGGGTCTTTAGAGGCGTACTCTTGGGATCCTTATCTTGTCCCTGGCCTCTTCTTTGCTCTTTCTTTCTCTCTTTCCCTCTGTCCCTCTTCCTCGGCTGTCAGAAGCAGAGCAGCTTTCCTTTACCATGCACTTCTGCCATGATGTTCTGCCTCATCGTCTGAGGCCCAGAGCAGTGGAGGCAGCTGAACGTGGACTGAGACCTCTGAAACTGTGAACCAAAATACACCTTCTTCTTTTAAGTTGTTCGTCCATTTCTCTGTGAAGGCCACGGCGAAGCGTCAGCCCCAAGCCTGTCCTCTGTGCCTCAACAAATCATCAGCCAAATGGCTATGAGAAGGGAGCACCAGACAAAGCCCAGGGCATGGGTGTGGGGACCCACAGGCCCCGGGGAGGAAGGCAGGCGGTGCCCAGGCCCACCTCTGGCCCGTGGCAAGGGTGTCGTGGTGGCCAGCTCCATGAGCAGCCCAAGGTCGAAGGGATGATACAGACCGTGACCACATTCTGCCCTCACCCCGGGTACCTTGGGCTGCTGCCCCTCAGGCAGACGCAGCAGTCCATGAGCAATGTCTTCTCCTCTGGGCCCAACCTCCCCGAAGCCAGGGTCCTTGGTGTGTCCAGAATCTATAGTGTCTATACGGCGTCACTTTTCTCGAGTTACTTATGGACGAAGTGACTCTTGGCTTCCTACATCCATGGCTAACACAGCAGCCTTCTCCATCTCTCGGCCGCACCCACCACTGAGCCCAGTGAGTTACAGCACCCAATGCTCATGGCCTCTGCTCAGGCCATGGGAGTCTAGGCCTCTCCTCCTCCTCCTCCTTCTCCTCTTCCTCCTCCTCCTCCTCCTCCTCCTCCTCCTCCTCCTCCTCCTCTCTGAGTCAGTCCTGGGCCCCTTGCCTGGCCTCCATGCACTCCTTCCAAAGCCGGGTTTTCCTTGTTCACTGGTGGGAACGCATCTCCCTGAGTCTTAGGATGCAACTGAATTCTCGTCTGCAGTCCCAGGTCCAGCCAACAACACACATGATCTGCACAGGACTTTCTGGCCCACTTAGGAACCACGTGGGGCCATGCTCATGGGGGTGACCTCATCCTCTGTGATGGAGGGACATTCTCGGTCCCTGCTCAGCATCGCCCATTGTAGGTGGGGACTGTGGGCTCCTGGGCAGTGGTGACCCCAGTAGGGGCTTCTTTATGTCTCCTCCTAGCAAAGCCTGTCTCTGGTCCAAGATCCCTCACCTGCCAGAAAGCAGGAGGCAGAGAGAAATCAATGGTTCAAGGGCGGGGTGTCAGAGAAAGAGGGAAAGCTACAGGAAGGACGCTGAGAGAGACGCAAGATGGGGAGAGGCTGGACCTGGCAGACACCGTGACCCCCAGAGGGCAGGAGACCAGGGAGTGGCGCCACCCTGGAAGGGCGGCTCCTCTGCCAGGCATTCCCCGTGATGGGTGCTGCTGCTGGCTGGCTGGGATGGTGGGTGGAGCCTCAGACACACATGCCCTGGCTCAGTGCCCTGGCTCCCCTTCCCAGGCCCCGCCCTTCTGAGTTGCAGCCTTAGGTCCTAGAGCAAGACTTGGAATCTCTTAGTGACCTTGAGACTCTGCCAAGGTCCCTCTGAGTCCTCTTGTTAGTGGAGACCATGGTCCACAGAGACTGAGGCCCACAGGCATCAGCTCTCTAAGTGCCTTTCAATTTTATAGCCCCTTGCTGGAAGACAGGCCGTCTTGAGCACCTGGCCCTCCCCTGCACTTCCGTGGGGAAGGAGCCACACTTTGGGTTAATGGACTCAAACAGTTAGCGTCAGAAACCTTTGATGTTGACCCTTTGCTGTGAATGAGTGTCAAAGAAAGACTTTAATAACTTGCTCCTTAACTCGGGAACGTTCCAGATAACGCCATTAATCCCTGTTTTCCATAGTTGGCAGAAAGCTCTAAGTACCTTTAATACTTTCTAAATCTGACAGTTTTAATTATTTCCCCTGCACCGTTATTGATCCAGCGAGTCAACCTGTGACTTTGAAGGCCTTCGTCAATACCCATTGCCAATACCAGGCCCGATGGGGCCTTGGAGGGACGGGGTCTGGCCAGCCAGCCGGGGGCGCTGGGTGGGCTGCGTGTCACCAGCATGGGCCTCTGGAAGCTCCCCACCCTGACGGCAGGCCTGTCCTCTCTGGAAAGGAATGGCCACTGGCCTCAATGGGGATGCTCTCCCCGATGTTCGGGGTGCTTGTAAGGACTCCCCTTTCTAGAGCGGGGCCCTCTAGGGAGTGTGCGGCCCCTCTGAATGCAAGCAGGGCCCGTGTGGCAGGTGACAGCTTCTTCTGGCCAGGAACTGTCCCTTCAGGGACAAGCACGCGGCAGGGGGAAGGGCAGTCTCAAAGTCAGTGGGTCTTCCCGGTCACAGTCCTCCTCCAGACACTCCTCCCTCCGGCCTTCGCTCTCCCTCCTCCACCCCGTCATCTCCTCCAAGCGCTCTCCTACTTCACAGTATCATCGTTTCTGCCTCCACACCGGGGAGTCCAGACGCACCAGGAATAATTAGCACCTCCCCTGTCCGTGGATGACAGAGTGTCTTTCCTGGTTCTGCTACTACACGTGCTGCCCGAGAGGCCTTTGGGTTTGTGTCTTGGGCACATGTGGGGTCGTCCCTACTGAGGCCAGTGGCTGGCTCTTTCCACAAAATGAGGACCAGAGCAGAGAAAGCAAATTCTGAGTTGAGATAGATATGGTCGAAATGTCCTCTCAAAAGGCTGGACCTCCTGTGCTGGCGGCAGGACCCCAGGCCATCACTACCCCGAGGAAGCCAGGCCTTTCTGTCCTCCCAGCCAGTCCGTTCTCTCTCTCTCTCTCTCTCTCTCTCTCTCTCTCTCTCTCTCTCTCTCTCTCTCTCTCTCTCTCTCTCTCTCTCTCTCTCTCTCTCTCTCTCTCTCTCTCTCTCTCTCTCTCTCTCTCTC